>PVJX010019974.1:0-34001 GCA_004027295.1 Dolichotis patagonum
AAGGGCTGAACCAAACAATGCGTTTATACCTACCTTGTTTATTTATGGAAATTGAGCTTGAGGAATTTATTTCATTTACATTACATCTTCTCTTTCCTAATTTTTCCATTTATATTATTTTAAATTAATGTATTCACTTTTTATCTTTGGGCAGAATATGAAATGTCTAAATTTTGACAGTGTTTTTGGTTTCCTATTTTCATCTGGTATGAAGAGAAAAAATTAAATCTATCAAAGAATTGTTTCAATGAAGTCTTTCTATTTTTCTCCAGTTGTGCCAAATTCCTTCTAATAAAACAAGAAAAAAGAAATGAGAAGACTGGCATTATTTTATACATAATTTTAAATCTGTTGTCTTCAGGCTTGATGAAAAATAGCTATATTGTCGTATCTCAGCTTCTATTTTCAACCTGTTGTAATATCACACATCAGTTATCTTCTGAAAATCTCCATGTACATTTGTAAGACAGGAATAGTTAAAAAACAAATATTTTATTATGGTAATTGATTCAAGTTTGCAAAACTTTTTATAATTTCCTTATTTTATTAAGCAATTTCATAACAAAATAAGAATAATCATAGTTAGTACATTGTATTTCATTATCTTCAAAGTAGTTACAAAACATAGACTAAAAAAGATTGTCTTACAAAGAAGAAATGAACAGATAATATCAGAAAATTTTCTTTTCAGCAAACTAGGAAAATTATAGTATAAATGAAACAAATTAGCATCAATATTAAAATACTTTTGGAACAATTACATAATTTGGAGAATTATTTAAACTTCTCCCTCATTATTGATCTTCTATTTTGTTTTGCTCTGCGTGTGTGTATAAGTAATAAGTTTCTTATATAAAAGAGAAACCATGTGACATTTACTTTTGTGTGTCTTTCTTCACTTAGGATTATATTCTTAAATTGCATCTATGTAACTATAAATACCTCGATTTTTATCTTTCTTTACATCAGAGTATATAAGTTGTGTATAAATGTTGCACTTTCCTTATCCATTTATCTGGTGATAAACATGTAGGCTATTTCTAAGACCTAGCTCTTATAAATTATGCTTCTATAAACAGATATGAATATATCCCTGCAATATGCTGATTTACATTTTTGGAAAACATCTAAAAGGGAGAGATCTGGGTCAAGTAGAATTTCTATTTTTAGGGTTTTTTTTTAGGCATCTCCATCAATTTCCATAATAGTTGTACTAGTCTGTGTTCCCATCAAAAATGTAGAAGGTTCCTTTTCTCTTACATCCTTGTCTGCATTTGTTATTAGATGATTTGGTGATAGTTATTCTTTCTGAGGTAAGACAGTATCTTAATATAGTTTTAATTTACATATGTCTAACTGCCAGTGATGTAGAACTTTTTTTCTTGTATGTATTGGCTATTTGTACTATTTCTTCTGAGAAGTAGCTATTAAAAATTTTATTTGTTCATTTTGATTGAGTCTTTTATTATTCGTTTTATTTCTCTCCTTAGATAAGAGTGGAAAATCTTTAGTATACATCACTTCCTAACTGTATCATGTCTCATTTTCACGTGCTTCTCTTTTTCTCTATTTTTGTTCTTTCCTTAGTTCCTTTTTTTTTCTGTATCTGCCTCAGAAAGAGATTTCATGTTGAGCTACCCTTGCCCAGACTTTCATTTCATTAAACATAATATCTTGTTTACTCAATCTGACAATAATAAGGGAGAAAATTTTCCCTTCTGTCTATTGTCCAGACCTTAGTGTCCAACTGGGATTGCTGTTCACCATTTAGAGAAAGTAGCTAATCAAGTCTAAATGGATCTTGAAGATTGATATCCCAAAGCACAGATTGAGCCCAGTTGGAGACCTATTGTGAATCATTCCCATTTGGAGGTAAATACTTTGCCCAAATTTGATGCATTGTCTCTATTATCTGATGCAAAGGTTAACAGAAAAAGAAGGAGGCAAATGGTGGAAATGCAAAGTAGGCAAGAAGAGACGGAATAGGTGTACATATGAAGAACTGTAAGAAGCTGCAAAATATATGTCACTTATTATCTAGCACTAGGCAAAGATATCTTCAGACACGATGTCAAAAACATGATCCAATAAAATAATGAAAAAAAAGTTGGAATTCTCATAAAAATGTTTTAAAACTATTGTGTATCTTTTTTTGGCACTGGTTAATATATTGCATATTATTATCTTCAAAGTAGTTATTCAGACTACCCTGACATGAATTTTGGTGATTCTGCTGCTACTTTTGTATTTAAAATTGGCATTGCACAAAATAAAATAATAATTTTAAAAATAACTGTTGTGTTTCTAATGATCCTATTAAGAGGATAAAAGAAAAGGGTGAAAATATTCTTAGCAACTGAAGCCAAGTGCTCACAACTCATGTACTGTATCTGGTAAAGAGCTTGTATTCAAATACAAAAAGTAGTCTCGAGTTTCAACTGTAAGAAAACCACCCATTAAGAAAAGTGGGCTTACGACTTACATGGACATTCATCAAGGAAGAAACATGGAAGTTCAGTGCTATAGTTTGTGTCCAGCTGTCCCCTCACAGCCTCATGCACTTCTGGATGGGGCTTTGTCAGAGGCAGCTGAATCTAGACTTTGCAACTGATTCATAGTGCAATCCTGGGATTAAAGGTGCCTGGGCTAAGGCTGAGTGATTTTTGTGTCAGTCCACTGATTAGATTGGCACCACCCTAATCCTAGCAGTCTGGATAAGATAAAAAGGCAGAAAGAGGCTGGTCTTTCAATTTCATTCTTGCTGCTTTTGCTGTCTTCTGCTGCCCCAGCTGCCATGAACAGTTGCCACTCTCCCATGTGCCACCCTGCCTTGGAGACAGCCAACTGTGGGCTGAAACATCTACAAACTGTGAGCTAAATAAACCTTTTGTTCTTTAACTTTCGGTGTCAGCTGTTGTGTGTCAGTAATGAGAGAAAAGTAACTGAGAGGAAGGTGAAATAAATACATGAAGGGATATTCCACATTGTCTGCTTTGGAGAAATGCAAATTTAAATCCTTATATTCTATGATTATTCATTCTATCAGGATGAATAAAATAAAAGAAACACTGATAGTACCAAATGCAGGCAAAGATGTAGCAAAACTTGATGTGTCATGTACTGCTAGTAAAAGTTAAATGATAGGCCACACAGGGCAATTTCTTTAAAGGTTAAATATATACTTAACATATGACCTGGAACTCCCTCCTGTCTTTACCAGGATTCATTCAGTAATTACCCCATGTTTCAATTACTGTATCTTGCACAGAGAGGTTTTTAACAACTCTAATACATGCTGAAATTGTGTTAAGTAGGCATCTATTAAGCATGTGTGAGAAAGACGTTAACTGCAAGTAAGAGAATTATTTATGCACAATTCTACAGTAATACCTTGGTTCATGAATGTTCCTTTTTATGAACAATTCAATTCACACACAGAAGCATTTGGTAAAATTTTGCTTCCATTTGTGAATTCTACATGGGCGATGATTATGAGAAGATTTCTTCCCTGCATAAACATGAATGTAGCCATCTTCCCTAGACAGATAGAACAAATTAAGTTTGTGAACTGAAGTATCACTGTAGTGGCCAAATTTTAGACTCAACAAAATTCAGTGACTTGGCTTCTATTTCTTGATGGTTCATTGGTTCCTTTTTTTTTTTTTTTGGATTTCATCCTTAGCTGTTCCCCTGTGGCTTTAGAAGCATACGCCAATGATGCTGCAAAGAAAGATAATATGGCTTAAATAAACTTTCACAATGATAAATCATCAATTTTACTTGAGTCTAGAAAACTTCTGTTGGAGTATCACTATGTAGAGTAAGTCACAAAATCATGTGTCCATTAGCGGCTTTGTATAGGAAAATTCCTAATCTCCACATCCTCAAACAAAAATTTTAACAAAGTTCATGGGAGTATTCTGGCAGTGTCATCACAAAAGTCATGTAAGTTTTATTTTAGAAAATCACAAAATTTGAACTTGTCCTGCAAGTATGTAAAATACCTATTCTATTAAAGTATGTTTGCTTACATCAAGTAATGTAATGGAACATCAGAGAATGAATGTAAAACATTCAATGAGTTGAGAATTCTGTAGAATCTATGCTGTCTACCTAGATAGCACTTAATATTTTTGACAATTGAGATATCATCTTTATGGTAATACATATAATATAATTTTCTGCAATAAGTGCAATTTTCTGACTGAGATATCCATCTAGAGTCATTATTGAATGATGATAAAGAAGATTGCTTTGTAATAATGAGGCTCATTGCCAATTCATTGGTTTCTCTTTTCCTCAAGTAATAATAAATGTGCTTAGAGTCATTTACTCTCAGGGTCGAATTTTTCTCAGATTTCATTTGTGGCATGAAATTTGACTAAGGGCTTTCTCTCTTGCATTGACTGGCCTTATTTCTCGATCCAGGCCTTTCTTGCTTGGTGATTCAGCGTCAAAGCATAGCTTTCCCTTTGGGTAAGATAACAAATCAAATAAAAGTAGACTTGAGTCAGGAAGCTGGGTGAACAAACTTGTCTTCACCTGCAGTACCTTGCTGAAGATTAACTGCCTGCCTTATCTTTTCAGTCTGCCTCCTTCCTTCTGAATCTTGGCAGGCTGAGTCTTTTAATATTCTCTTTGTCACAGTGCCTGTGGACTATTGACAGAGAAGCCTGCTCTCTCAAGATCTCTGCAAGTAATTGTGCACACACAGTAAATTTCCAGAGTGACCTGAAATAAGAATACATTTAAAGCTGAAATCTTGGTGGTCTTAGAGGTCCTCCAAGGGGGCATGGAAATGAGAGCTTTCTCCTTCTGACAACAGTTTCAGCACAGCCCTCTCACCTCCTCTTACCACCTGCTCCTCACCTCTCTGCCTTATTGTCTCATTTTCCACACTGTCATGTCTTCTTCAGTCAACTTTTCAATTCTGCAAAGAAAGACTATAAACCTAGTGAATAACATTATTTATAAAGCCTGGTGTTACCTTATATGCTAATTATTCCTTCTAGCAATATGTTCTGAAACATATACGCAAGGCTTGCATAAGGTGTTTCAGAAGATTAAAAAATGAAACATAAAATGAATTTAAAAAGCTTATCCGGGGTTGCTTATTTCAAGCCTAAATACAAAAGCTATGTGAAAGGAAGGAGGTGCTATGGCAGATGAGTGAGAATGAACATCTAAATGGGTAAATAATGGTATGAGCATGGAATGTATAAAGTATAATGTGTATCTTATCCCCTAATACTTTTCTATCTCCTATGCAATGCTTAATGTGTATTATACCTCACAATTACTACTTTTTAAAATATAGATTTGATCTTAATGAAGTCATGAACAATTAAATCATCTATACTGCAACATAAACACCTGGATAATATTACTTAATCTCACTTGTGAAACACCTTCAAACTGACCTGCAAATGAAAAAAAACCTTGGATCTGTTTTTTCCTGTGTTACTCTCCTTAAGGAAAGTTTTCCACTTTCTGTAGAGTCTATGCTGCTTACCAGATAGCACTTACCACAAATATTTTTTTCTTTTGTACTCTCATAAGATTGTGCTTATTTCTCTGCCACTGAGGATAGGATAATGTTATACTGACATTATCCATTAATATTATACTGACATTATCCATTTCTGTATGTATCACTCTCATTAGATAATATTTAAAGGCAGGCACTAGATCCTTAAGCATGCCTATTTTCTGAGCATTTATATCTGAAAAACAGTTGGTATTCCACAAATATTTGATAAAAGAGAGAGTAAATACACAAATAAGCAAATAAGTAAAGCATACTGTCAATATATGCTGGAATCTATGACCTGATGAACAGAGAGCAAATGAATAATGCTTTTTACCAACTGCTTGCCAATTAAAAAGGTCTGCCAGGGGGTAGCTTTGAAGTGCTGCAAGTCTAAGAGGAAGCGCTAAGATAAAAGGAGTCTCATCATTACAGACCTTTCTGATCTACCTAAATGACTGTCTGTAAAACCAAATACCCAAAGATGAGAAAGGTGAGAGGAATTTCTCAACATCACAACTTTTCACTGTCTTTGTCTGATTTCTTATATTCTAGGTAATAGTTTTAGAACCTGTTTTGGTTACTTTTCTCTCATTGCTGGGACAAAATACCCATACCCAAAATGAAGGAAGAAAAGCTTTATTTAGCTTACAGTTTGTGAAGGTTTCAGTCCATACTCAGCTGGCTCCAAAGCAGGGTGGCATAGCTAAGGCCCATACATTCAAGGCGGTCACAAGCAGCAAGTTTGAAAAGGGGAGGAGCATGGACACAAGACTCTTTCTGTCCCTTAAATTGGGTGTGAGTGCCACACCCCCTTGTGTAGCACTCACACCCATAATCCCAGCATTGGACCACAAGTCATTTGAAAAGTCTAGAAGCCCACCTCCATGACTGCATGAAATTTTGGGGGGACATTCAGACTCAAACCAGAATAGAACCTTAAATTATTCAGAATGTTTTCAAATTTGGTGTGTGGATTCCTATAATTTGTATAGTTCCTTCTCAAAACCCTAAGATTCTCAAAGTGATTTAGACTAAAGAGTCCAAAATAACACTTGAAGGTGTAGGGCAGAAATGTTCCTTGAACTCTAAAGTGTTGGGAAATTCTAAAGCATTAGTTAGGAGGTGACCTCGAAATCTTTCCAGCACCAAAGGTCTAATCAGTAGAAATCAGCATCATCAGAATGTCACTTGGAGATGCATTTTGTTAAATTCCTAGGATTTCTTTATAGGTATGGGTGTTTTGTTATCGGATACCCTATAGCAAACATCTGTGTGATTTTATGGATTCAACATGTATTAATTAATGCTGTTAGACAGAGACCTCTGTGTAATAAATTGGTGTTCCTAAAATATTTCCACTCAAAGAAAGGGAAAATGAATACAGAGATTCCCTTTTATCTCTTTTTGTTTGTTGGTTGCTTTGGTTTCTCAATTTCATCAGATTTAATTTCACTACACTCTGACTTTTTTTTCTACTTGCTCTTAGTTCCAAATCAACTAGTTGTAATAAATAATGTAAAAATACCAAAATGGTTTTTAAGTAATGAAACACTCTATATTTCAACTAAAAAGTCACAATTTTGAGAGATGATAAAATACAATTGATAAAATAAATAGCTGCATACTTATTTAAAACCGTTTATGAAAAGATTGTGAAAAAAGCATACTTAATATGAAACAATAGGGAAAAAAATCCCAAAACTAACCATAGAAACTCAATATATTTTATTTAATGTACTAAAATTTAGCTTATATTTAGGAATAAATTACTTCTGGACTTCATTTAAAAGAGTCATAAGACATAGAAACTAAAAATTTTCATAACATACTTTAAAATATCAGTCTACTAAAATTCACAAAATGGTTATCATTTATAAAAAATTGGTATGTATTCTTCCATCTCTGTCCTGTCTTTTTATACATTTGGACCTAACTACCAGGTAAATCTGGATTTTGATTTGAGGGTCATATAAAATTTGAGATCTTTTTAAAGGAAATAAACACATAGGACTAGATTCAAAATTAAGTTCAATAGTAAACTTTTTAGAAAACAATTCAAAAATGTAAAGGAAACATAGTAAAATTTAAAACATTAAATATAACAATACTATGTAAGCCAATAGCCAGTAGCAAAATTGTTTATTCACTGCCTAATATACCTCTATAATCTGTATTCGTCTGACATTTTCCTTATAGTACTCTTTTTGGCTCCTTCAAATGACAGCAGCTGTTAGTATTACTTTCTATCCAGATGATAGAAAGGTAATTCAATCTATTCTCATCATGCTTCATTAAAAATTTTAAGTTGTGATTGATAAGATGTAAAAGTTTATTTATAAATAAATGATGTGTGAGTTTTCAAAGTAGTATAAAATTAGGAAAAATTACATCCTATTTCTATCACTTTGCTGTACATTTATGTTATTTTTTTTCACAAACCAGGTTCTGAATCCACAAAATACCTATTTTGTTTTTCCATAATTATATACAAACTTGCAGTACTAGCTGGCACCGTACATCTGAGTTTTCATGTTACTCCTGCTCTGTACATAATATGTCAACTCTGGAGGCTTTTTCTATGTCAGGTTGCTATAGTAACTACAGTATACAGGGAAGCAAGAGTAAACCACAAGATTCTATGCCACTAAACCCAAGCCAGATGTATCTTTAACTCTACATCCCAAATAGACAAGTCTCCAAAATGTCTAAGTCTACTTCAAGAATGATAGGAGCTTATCTCTAAGTGGACAGAAATGGTGGTCTAAACTGATGACCAGTTACCTTCCTTTTGAGGTTCTTATCAATACCACACCACTATGGGAATGCGCTTCTGTAGTCACTTTCTAGTACTTCAGAAAGTTTAATGCAAATGTGCAGGCTGGCAAACTCAGGCTTTGTTAATGTCACGGTGAGACTTTCTCTGCATGCAAATAATCAAATTGGATCCTAAAGGGATTAGATATAGATATACATATAGATAGATATAAATATAGAATCAGTGATATAGACTTAATAATCCTTAATTATGGATACAAGTAATATCAAAATTAAAAGAAATATTCATGTCCCATGAAAATTGATGACAAGCTACATAATACAATAATTTTATGTTATATAGTGTGATGCAGTAATTACTCAATTATAACCATCAGAAGATAATTGTTTTAAATTCTAATTATATATATATATATATAAATATGACACTGTTATGTATCCAAAGATATATTTTCAGAAATATAAAAGTAAATACAAATCACCAATAGTGGCATAATCTCAAGAAATTACTATATTTAGGCATGCTTGTATATGATTTTTAAAAATATGTACTATATATCCTACTTTTTTTTGAAATTCTGTATCATTTCTATTCTTTTTTCTGCTTTGCTTTTTAAAATTAAAAAAAAGACATGTACTCTAGCTACAATCCTGTGATCATGCTGTCCATACAATTTTGTGTTCTCAAGTTTTGATATGTAAAGGTCTTCTAGGAACATTTTTCAAAGCCATTGAATATATTATTATTATTATTATTATTGTCTTTTGTCTTACTATGCAGTTGAGGCTGACCTTTTTGTAGCCCAGGCTGGTATCAAATTTACAACAATCCTCCTGTCTCAGCCTCCTGAGTGCTGGGATTACAGGAATGCAAGGCTATGCCCCGCTCCATTGAATATTTTAAAAGAAACAATTTGGTTGCACGTATTTCCATCTCATGGATATGCCCTAATTCACTTAGAAATTTAAGTAGTTTCCAGTTTCTGTGTTACACTGATTTCCATTTATTCAATTAGAATGTGCCATACCTACTGTGTGCTGAGTATCGTTTTAGATACTGAAATCTATGTGCAGGAAATCTGTACATAGTTCATTTTTACATGACAATTAAAATTATGACCACTGTTCATACTAGTATTTTAGGCATTGGATGATTCTCTAGAGAGACATAAACTTTTATTTACTTAGTGATATATGGACAATGTCTTTCCTTTGCTAACTTTATAAAGTAAAAAACAATGTTATAGTAACACTTAATCTCTAACCACCAATGAGTCTAATTCTTTTCAAGTATTTATTATAGATTTGGATTTCTCTATTAGTGTCCACATGTTTAATTTTCTTTCTATTGATACACCAGGAATTCTTGACATACACACTTGCGCGTGCACACACACACACACACACACCTGTGAATGTATGCTAAATTAAGAAACAAATAAAATAATAAATTATTTATAAAAATGCTATGGCATTATGAGTATTAGTAAGTCTGTTAATGTATGCATATTAAAAAGATATCACATCAAGTAAACTGCTAAAGTAAATTTGGGTAACACAGTCAAGAAGCCTATCAAGATACCAACAAGATAATTTTAAAATAAGTAAATTAGTTAAAAATATGCACAAAATAATTCAACAGTAATAGGGATATTCTGAGAATTGGGTAATTGAGATTGCTCCTTTTACATATAAGACCTCTTATGCCACTAACATATGTTTTGAAGATAGAAGTGTCACATGATTATATAGAGTGTAATTAGATTATATAGAGTGTAATTAGATTATATAGAGTGTAAAGTCCTACAGTGGACTCAAAATGTATGAGAGATTTTAATGCAATAAAGGTAAAATGGAAAATTGGTAGTGAAAAATGGATATTTATTATGTGCTATTAGGAGAACAGCTTTGCTCTCTAGAAAATAAAGACAAAATTGGATCCTTATCATATGAGTCAGAACTCACATTGAAAATCTGAGGTCATAATTATTAAGTAAGAACTTTCTGGTAGTATTTTATATATGGAACAGAAATTTTTGTTTGAAGCGTGACATCAAACACAAAAGCCACAAAATAATGAATATTTTAATTACACAGGATATTTTAAAAATGCACATGCAGAGGAAAACCATCACAAGGTTGTGAGTTATAAGATTCTGTGAACCAGCAGAAGACGCAAAATGCAATAGAATGATACAGAGCTCACAAAGCAAACGTCTTGTAAACTTAGCAAAGCTTATAAAACAAATATAATTTAAGGCTAAATAAAAACATAAAGTTTTTGCTCAGATTAGCAAAACTAAAAAGATTTTGGTTTCAATTTTAAATGTATCCTAAATTGCTTACGTGTTTTGAGGTGAGACTTTTAAAAGGCTATTGGATCTTCACTTTACTTATCAGTTTATCAATCCATTGGTGAGTAGAGAGTTGAATGTGTTGTTAGGAGGTGGAGCTCAGGTGAATTTGGTGGGTCACTGGACACATGGCCTAGAAGGTGTATTCTTGTCCCCAGCACCTTCCTGTCTGTCTGTTTCTCTGACCCTTCTGCTATGCCATTTCTGCCTTGGAGCAAGTCAGTTACCGGTTTAGCCCTCTAACACTATAAGCTAAGTAAGTTTGTCCTCCTCTAATTGGTGAGTGTTGGCTATTTTGATCCAGCAATGGGAAAATGATTAATTCAGAAAATTGGTAGGAGTGGGGCCATCACTATAACTGTATCTCACTATGTGTTTCAGAAGGTTTTGCAAATGGTTTGTGGTAGGATTTTGGAAAGGTTTGGAGGTGCCAGATAGAGGAACAGTGGAATGGTGTGAGCAGTGCTAGGCAATAATTCTCAGGTCAGAAGGCTAGACTCTTGATAGCAGTATGAACAGTAAATGCCAGGCTTATGAAATTCATTTGGAATCAGGACTTTGTTGGAAGGTGGGCTAGAAACCATGCGTGCTTCAATCTGACAAAGAGTTCATCTATGTTTTGGTCATGTCCTAGAACTTTGAGGCTGAATATAAAGGTTGTATGCTAATTAATTTGGCAGAGAAAATTTAAAGGCAGCCCAACATTCAGGCTGTGACATTAGTACTATGTGCTGCTGCTAGCCAGATCTACAGTGATGATCAGGAGCAAAAACCAAATCCAAAAGATGTAAGAATTTTACAGCTTGGCCAGAAAGGAAATCTCTGTAAAATCTGGTCCAAGACACACGATTGCTAAAAAATATTACTACTATTAAAATGAAACTGAGTACTTTTTTGCTGGAACAATAGAAAGATCTCTTATTATTGAACTGAATTGAGTTAGATACTCTATCTTCTTTTTCCATATTTTCTTTCCTCTCAATTTTGGGAGAAGAAGCCTCCAAATCAGATAAGTTTTGAAGGAAACATCTCATGACATAGTTTCTTTCACTGTCTTTCAATATTCTTGTTTATTTCAAGGTTCTAGACTAGGGACCAAGTTCTGGGAGGTCCAACTGTAGCTATTGATCAGGTTATTGGAAATCTGCCTGCATCCATTCCATCAATGAACAAGTTTATTTATCTATCAATTGCATTGCTTTTTTGGTGATGCATTAACTTATCTTTATACTTTTATATTGTTTCTGTTTTAAATTAAACTACTAATGTATTTCTTCTATAAATTTTCTTTTAACACAGAGGTTTTAATTTTCCTCAGAGAATACCCTTGGCTACATTTGTTAATTTTTATGCTTGCTGTTTTAATTACATTCTAAATTGCCTATATTTGTGTTTTTATTTCCCCAAACCAATACATAAGTAAGGTTGTATTTTCCTGTTATTTTGGGATTTCCAATTTGCTTGAGGTGTGTGTATGTATACAATTCTACTGTTAATTACCAGTTTTATTAAATTTGGATCAGAAAATGTGATTGTTCTAAAATTCATTTTGTGAATTTACTTATTTTCTGTGTTACTTTTTATTATTGCTACATTTAAAAATACACATTGGGCACTGGAAAATAATTTGTGCTCTTCACTTAAAAGAATCAGTACATCAGCAATGAATTACATTTTTAAAGATGTTATTACTGTTACGTTTTTAGTAATTCTAATTATTAAAAAATAAAGACTTAGATTATCAGTTGTTCATTAGGGAATTCCTTCTACTAGTATGATTTAATGTTTTTGAGACCTGACTTCTACATTGTGTGATGATTATTTTGGAGGTTTTGATATTAAAGTTAATGGAATAATTGCTATGAATACAATGCTCCTGTGTGCCTGCATATTGGTGAAATGCAGTGCGTGTGTGTGTGTGTGTGTGTGTGTCTGTACACACTCCTAGGTGGGGTGTGAGTGTAAGAAGACCCTGGAGAGTCCCACAAAAATATTGCTTATCTTTCTCAGGTGATGCTAGGTTGAGCTTAAGCCCTTTGTAGAAATGGTAACTTCTGATGAAATAATAAAGGGAATTTGGCTAATAATTGAAGGATTTTTACAGAATTTTAATGTAGAATATTAAAAAATTAATGTTTTGCCAATTTACTGTAGCAAGAGGGAATTCAAACACTATGCCTTCATACTTTCTTATCAAAGGATCTGAAAACTTGCCTTATTAGCATTATATACTGTTAGAAACTCCCAATCTTCTCCTAATTTTCCCCATTTTTTTCTGAGAACTTTCCAAATGTCTTTCCTTTATAGAGCCCTAAATTTTCTCTATTGTTAAAATTATAATATCCTTCTCATGTGTTGTCTGTCAGCATCTCCAAAAGACCACTGGCATAACTGTTTTCTATATGTGCTCAATATGGGATACTATCTCAAGATGATGACATTGGGAAAATATGCTTACAGGGCTTTAGGGCCTGGAATATGTCCATTAAAGATCAGTTTTACAAAGAGGGAAGCTGTCTGGGAGCACACAAAGTTTGCAGCATAACAGTTAATCTAACAAAACAAGCCGAGAGTCTTAAAGTCAGCCTGGATAAATGTGCCTCTGATGTGTTCACAGTCAACCTCCAGGGACAGATTTCTTTAGGTTGTTTTTGCTTAGTCTCAGTGTTGTTTAAACATAAGAATGGGAAAATATGCTGATGCCATTGCTGGTAACATCATGAAGAGGAAATTATGCTGATTTTAGTTCTCATATTTCAGATTTGGTCTCAGAAATGGACAGAGGCTGATTACTATTCCTTCAGGTTGCAGATTCCTCCTCATTATACTTGCTCCCATGTGAGTCTTCTCAGGCACCTTTCTTCTTTTTGTTTGTCTAACTCACTCTAATGTCTTCTTTAGATGTAAATTCTACACCTCCTCTAAACTATCTGCTTGGTAGAAAGTCCAAGAAAAAACATAACCTGGTATTTTATTTTTTTAAACTGTTATTTTACATTAAGAGTAAAATATTGTTTCTAAATAAGGTCACGTGTGTTAGGCACTTTGAGATGTGGTTGAGTGGTGGAGTGCAAAGCTGGAATGAATTCAGTTTTAAAGGGAATAAATAATAAGACAGCAGCGAGAGACCGAGAACATGGACAACTCATTTTTGGGACGTATTTCATAAAGGGAAAAGAGATCCAAGGCAGTAACTAGCAAACAATGGGAAGTCTGTCAATGGAAAGACATCTTAGAGGTTAGAACATCATTTTATGTTGATGGTTCTAATCAAGTGAAAAGAAATCGAATGATATTGAAGAGAACTCAGTCTCTGGATTATTTTCCTTGCCTAGAAGAGAGGACATGGGAACTAATATAATTTTTACATATACATTTTGAATGATTTACCATCTGGATACATTTTCAAAGTTATTTTGCTAAATAAGATTTTCTTAAAGGAAAAGATGCATTTTAATTACTTAATTCATAGTGAATGGCAGAAAGCAAAGAATGCAGATGCAGACACTGATGTGCTGTTGAATACAATGGTGGAAGACATACAGTTGTCTTGTGTTGCTTGTGCATTTTCTTGAATTGGAATAAAAGCCATGTGTTTAGGGCATTAAGAGAGAGTGTAAAAGGTACATGTAAGAGGATCAGGTATGAATTAATCTTCTAAGGGTGAATAGACAAATTAGGTAAATATGATGAGCATGGAATTGAGACAGGCCATGGTTTTGAGTGTATACTAACATTTTCATCTACAACGTGAACAAAGTCTCCTACAAAGAATACAGAAATCATAGGAATCTGGGAGAGTTGATAGGAAAAAGTTTGTTTTTTTGCAGAAAGGATGAATGAAGTTGGGATGATCTGCAGGGAAACCATCTTTATTTAGGGGGTCCCTATCTCCTTTATGGACTTGAGGAAACAATGTTTCAACAGAAATGGAAATAAGTCTTGTGAGAATCTAAGGAGAGGAATGCAAGACCTATCTTGCAGAATGCCAGTAGAAGAAACATGTAAGTCTCTGAACGTTAGTTTTGGGGTAACTTCTCTGGCTCTTTTCAAGCACTTCAGATTTTTGAATGGGTGAATGTGCAGCTTTCCTCTCCCTATGTGGGAATCAATAAAAGATATGCTAATCAATTAAAAATAAGCATATACTACTTACTACTACTGCCCCAAATGGAACCTGTGTCCCCATGTAAGCTATTTAACACAGTGCCTTTCATTCCTGTTTGTAAGTCACTAACCTTCTTATTTTGCCCTGCCAAGTGAAAGTTTCCATTCTACAATCATTTTTTTTTAACTTATAAATTTAAATTATTTTGTGCCTCGGGTATTTGGAACTCTAAAAATGAGTCATTAGCTGATTTTGTGATTGTAAGTATCAGTGTAAAGAGGCCATTTCCGTCATTATAATGGCTGTTATCCAGTGTGGCAGAGACTTTCTTCTCCTGAAGATTCACTTGAGGGCCTTAGCATGAGAAGCAGAGCTGGTCCAAAGGCAGTTTGTTGAGCTGTGTAAGGAATCCTCTTTGGAGATGCTAATAAGTTAATTAGGGTGGACATTATGTTAGCAGATATATTTTCAACATTTTAGTGACCTTACTAACAGTAATTCATTCTTTGTTCCTTAAGTGTCCTGTGAGGGGATGCACTGTCCAGTTGGGCTGGCTCTTCTCCTTATGGTCTTTCAGGGACTCGTCCCATATTGTGGTTCTAACATTCCTGTGGGCTTTCTAAAATCCAGTTCCCATGGGAAGACCTAGAATGAGCCTATAGAAACCCAGGGGAGATGTCAGGTACTATATACAGGAATCATTTTGCGTCACAATTCCAATTGGCAAGAGCTCAGTCATATCCCAACTGCTAAGGGTATCTGGGAAAGGTAACTTATCACATGCCATACCCTTCTGCAAAGGAATCTGGGAAAGGAAGATTATCAGTGTTTCCAAGAGGAGTAAGAGAATGATTTTTTGTGAACTGCTTGAAGTCTGTCACACTAGCGAGAGAGTGACCATGACAAGACAAGGACATTAGTAGAATTTTGTTTGTAGAATTTCAGGTGTAAGAGAGTCTCTAAAGATTTCTGGATTTTAAAATATAATTTTTTTTTTAAAAAGTCTTGCTCTTAATATCTCCTATACTATAAGAGAACTGCTAGTGTGTAGGAGAGCAGCTCTGAATGAGAAGTGTGTCGTTGATTGACTTATATTTCTTGAAATTAATAGAGATGATAACTTGCAGAAAAGCAGTGAATTGAAATCCAGATTGATTGGGATAACTTAGTGTTCCAAATTCTTATCCTTATACTTGTGGCATAGTTTGTCTTTATGCCTTTGACTTTAACAGGTAATACATATTCCATTAAAAGTGTTAGTGATCATGTGCGTGGGAGGGGGCTGAGCTGAAGTGCAATTTTGCAGCCACTTTGCGGCCTCATTAGCACATGCACCACTGATTTTTTCTTTTTGTGTGAATTGAGATATTTATCAATCTCTTTTCATAGAAAGAAACCATGATTTGTGTTCCAGGGCCATTAGTACTTTAAGTGCTTGGAAACAAAGACTTGAATTCATATTGAGTTTTCAGATTTATACCTAAAGTACTACTGACTGTAGGCCTGATTATTTTCTCTCTGTATACAGGAAATTCCTTTTTCTGTCACATTGTACAGTGAAGACCTTAGATGTCCCTGCATTCCTCAAGGCTGTGTCAAGTGCTTCTTTCTGGGATAAGCTCAGGGCTCTGCTTTAGCTTTTGATCTGTAATATAGAATATCATTCATAATTATTTAGTCCAGGTCACTGATGGTGACCTTATGGCACATGTGCTACTGCTGGATGTTTGTTCATTGAAAGCTCTATAAGATTTGCTCTTACTGGTCTAGGTAAAAAAAAATGAGTTCATACATTTAATCAGTATAAAATATAATTTAAAATCTTGGAAATGTGAATTCTTTAAATTTGGCTCAGAAAAAGATTAGAGTTTCCTACTGGCTATAATCTTTATAGCCATCATTTTCTACCGTAAGAATTAAGATACTGATAATTTGCTATGCACTTTCCCAGTGCAATTATTCTTAAAAACCTTATATTGAATTCTGCAACCACAGAGACTGATTATCTCCCTGGTAATAAGCTTCATTTCCGGTGCTTCAGGGTAGTTTTAAAAAGTTGAGGAGGAGAGATGTATTTTTTGAGCATGTATTCTAGTCTTGCATATTATTTAAGGATTTGTGTGCATATGTTACCTTATTTAAGATATGGTGAACTTTAGTGCCTCCCAGGTAGAGCTTGGTTGCTGCTACAGCTGTGTGCAAGGAGATTGCCAGGTAAAGACGCCAACTCAAGATCTAAATCCTCCATTGATTCAGACGACCACTAGGGAAAGTTTAGTCATTAGGTAAGGGCAAAAGTATTACCTAAATAAATGACATAGTAGATACCATTCACTTCATCCTCCAATAATGAGACTGTGTGAGAATTGGGCATTGATACCCATGGCTATGATTAGCTAGTTCTCTTCCAAACATGAATTTTCTCTTTCTCATGAGGAAAACGACCCTCTTTTCAAGCACTATTTCCTATTGCTAGGAAACAAGGATTCCAAGTAAGTAATCAATCAGAAATCAGAAAGAGGATCTTATCAGAAAAAAAAATCAACTTTATATCTAAGGTTGAATTGAAAAAACATCTAAGGTAGAAGTTGGAGTTTTGCAGCCTGGTTGTGAAGCAGAGATTATATAAGTAAGGACAAGTGTTAAACAAATTTTTACTGGGAGGCAGATTAGCTATCCAGAAACATTCCATCCCTGCAGCTATAGCATTTCATGGCTCACTATATGAGATACAATATTCATATTTAGTAAAGGATAAAATGTACTGAAAAATATTAAAATTCTTGTAAGTGTCCCTGAAATATTTTCAGAAAAGCTAACCTAAATTATACCACAGAGACAGAATCAGAGATGTTTTGACAGAGTGGAAGGATTGTGAGAGCAAAGGTAACCTCCAGTTAACATTTTCTTGAAATTTCTAATCTCTGTACATGACTGCAGACTTGAAGCCACATGGAGTCCTCGTCCATGAATGCCAACATTTCCTATATATTACAGATTATTTTGTACAATGTGTATGCAGGTTATACACATGGGAAAGCTTTTAAGCAAGGCAGAAGGCCTATTGAATTTCATGCTGCTTCATCCTAGGCTTTTATGATGCTTTCTGCCTTCATGAATAAATTCAGATAGACCTAGAAAATCAGGAAAGTTTAGTGGTCACATGATCAATCAAAGGCTTATTGAAAGCAGCAACCTTGGACCCTTTCTTGATGGAATGGAAAAATTAATGACTTAACTCATCTCCTAACCTCTTTAATGTCTCCAGGCGAAGCTTTCGCCAAGTGCACTGAAGAACAAGATTATTTGAAGATGAGGGAAACAAGAGAGAGTTTGACTGTAATATTTTCTATATCTTTCTACACTACACAAGTAACTTAGGGCTCCAAAGAGGCAGAGCAGCTTACGAAGGCAGTTTGCCTCATGCGTAGTCTTATAGCTGCAAGGAGAGAATGACCATCCAAATTGTTACTAATATACTTCTGCCACAGCTTGTCCTTATGTCTTTGACTTGAAAAGGTAACACAGACTCCACTGAAAGCATTAATGACCATGTGTATATGCTGTTTTGTACCCACTGTGTCTGCAGCTGTGTTAGCGTATACTTCAAGTTGTGAGCTTGGTATGTTATATACATGCTTGTTAAAATGTCTTTCTGTTGGAATTCATATATGCTGTGACAGTGCTGGCCAACTCTGGTGACCATGTGGTCAACTGTCCTTGTTATTGCACAGGGCTTTTGTGATGGAGACAGTTTTCTAAGAGGTAGCATTTTTCCAGCTTCTCTAATATGCTCTGGTCTTGAAAACTCTCAAGAGATTGGTTCAACTGACAGAATGGTGTGGCTCCGTGAAAGGATTTGGGGCATCTTAGCTCTGTTAATATGATTCCAAAGGAAACTTCACTTAACAAATGTCACACGCACTTTGCAAAAATGAGTGTGTGGTACTTTTTCCGTATCTCAGGGGGTATTTCTTGGCTTCCCATTTCTCACTTGGTGTGTTTCATGTTAAGATCTTTCCCCTATATGTCCACTTCTTTTGGCAGTTTGTCATACACCTTCTAGTTTGCCTTTAGATGTTCATTTGATTCTGAAAATTTGCATAAGCTAAACTGTTAACACACAGTGCTGAGGTTCTTTCATGCATACTTCACTGATTCTCTTCTCTCTTCCTAGTCTTGGGTACTCTCCTGGACTGGATATTTATCATTTCCTCATGTTGTAGATCAGTAACAAATACAAATGTATCTATAGAGTTATATGACTTTGTCTTGTGGATTTACTGGGTGGATGGTTAAGCAATTTTCTTTTGGTTTTGAAATTAGTCTTGAGATTTACCCATATTGACATGTAGCTTTATTTTCATTTATGTACTCAATATTACTGTACCACAATTTATTTGCCTATTCTTCTTTAATGGATATTTTAAACCAATTTTTCTATCATGAAGCAATATGGTAATGAAATCATATACAAATAGCTTCATTGCACTTACGTGCAAAACTTATGTGCATTACATATCCAGAAGTAAATTTTTTGGTTGGAATGTATTCCCATATGTGCACATTTACGTTGCTTCTTGCTATCAAAATACGTGCTAGTATATTTATCCCAATTTATAAACACATAAGCACTTTAAAAGAGTTTTCATTTCTTTACAAGGTCTCCAGAACTTTGTTTTGTCAGATTTACAATTCTTCTAATCTAAGAGATGAAATTATATCATTGATATATATGAGTATAAAATTATATGTAAATATATTTATGCATAATAAAAATATGTATGATATTACATTCTCTGAATTCTCATGAAGTTTAGCTATTTTCACTTTGAGCTCTCTTGCATGAACAAACTGTTCTTATATATTTTTGAATTATTTAGTAGGTTATTTTCCTTTTTCCTCTAATTTCACACACACAATCATTTATAAATGCTGAATACAAATCCTCTGACAGTTATGTCTTTACAAAAACATTTTCCTATGGCAAAACTTTGTCTTTTCATTTTTGTGGTATCTTTATTTTAGAAAATAAGATCTGAATTTTAAGGCAGTTAAATTTGCTAAGCTTTGTCCTCTGTCAAATTTATAATCCTTGCATTTTAAGGACTTTTTGAACCCAAAGGTCATGAAAACATGCACTTTTATTTCTAGAAGCTGCACAGTTTTGCCTTCCACATTTAACTTTTTAATTCATTGAAATTTATTTTTTCCAATTGTGTGAGATGGAGATGTAGGCCTATTTATTTTCATATGGATAACCAACTGTCCCACTGCAACGTATCGAAACTGATTCATCTTTTCCATGCAATTTGTAATGCCACCTGTGCCGCATACTAAGTTTTGCCACTTCTGTGCACTGTGGGCTTTTATTGATGCATAGATCTATTTCTAGGCTCCCCCATGTGTTCCAGAAGTGTTTTTGTTCCCAAGAACTGACAGTACCATTGCTCTCTTAACCAACAGAGCTTATAGCATAAGGCTCTTTCTAGCAGGGAGCTGCCCCCACAGGGCTTCTCCTCTTCAGGATTACTTTGAGTATTCTGTATCGTCTAGGCTTTTGTACTGATTTCAGGATCCTTTTCTAAATTCCATGCAGTTATTGGAAATTTAATTAAATTAACATTTACATGTGTCTGTTAATTGGACAAAAATTTATTAATTATTTGTATTTATCTAATTTTTCAATATTTCTGCTTTTTCATAATCCCAATTACATGAAATGACTTGTGCAGTTTTGTCAGGAACATTGCTAGATAATGAGAAGTTTTTGCTGACACTAAGTGTAGTATCATTTGTTAATTATTATGAAAATGTTCCAAACTTTTGCACTTAATTTTGTACCTAGTAATCTTGGTGAAGCATTTAAAACTCAGTTATTACATGTTTCCCTTGAGTCACTTAGATTTTCAAGTTAATGATATAGAAATAAAGAAATATTTCTATTCCTTGATAGTTCTGAGATCTTATTTTTGCTTTTGATTTTTTGGTGTGTGTTGATTAGGATCTCTAGTATAATATTGAGTAGTGTTGGAGACCACTATCCAGTGGCTCTGAGCAGGATTTAAATTTTACTAATTGGCTTTCTATGTTTATCTGTGAGTCTGCCCTATGCCTTGGTCCCTTGCCTGGCAATGGGAGCTGATTCATAGTAAGTGAACCTCTATGAATCACTGGTCCTGGCTGAGGCCTGTAGTGGCCTGTGAGGCCATAGATACCTCAAAGGGCAAGATAAGGCCACAGCTGCGGACACCTTGGCTCCAACCCCAATTAACAAGATAGAGACTGCAGCTGTACAAATCACTCATGCAGTATCAGTCCTACCATAAATATCAATTGGAGATAGGACAGCTCTCCAAAATTGGCATAATTTACTACTTGGAGAAGCCTTTGAAGTAACTCCCAAGGTCCTGCTCATTTCCTGTGCTTTCCTCAGTTTCTCCACCTTTTGTCTGTGGTCCTAATAAAAGAGGGCTGATCCAGAGAAGCTTTTGCCTTAGGACTCAGAGTCACAAGCTCAACTAAAGGGTTTTGACCCTCCTGCAGCCCTAAAATCATATAACTTGTCACATTTTATTTAAACCTCCACCGTACACTCGTTTGAGAGATTGAGGATCTAGGTCAGGACCCAGTAGAGTAGCTGACATTAATGTCTTTTCCCCTCATTTAAAACAGAATGGTACTGATTTATCATAAACTGTATTTACAAAGCATTTAATTTTCTTAGGAAAACACACAAGCTTAGTACAGTGGCCATCATTCCTTTTTTACCAACAATTTTCATTACAAACAAATGTTGAAATGGAATATATAACTATTGATTTTTGACATCATTTACAAAATAAATTCCAATATAATATAAATATATTTTTCTGTTTTTCCTCTCAAATATGATAGTTTAATTCTGAGGTCATTGTAGCTTTACATTCAGTAGTAAGAAAAAAAAAATCAAGAGATTCCTATATTCTTCAATCAGTTTACTCTGTTGGATTCATCTACCATACAGTCCAACATTACAACCAGGGAATTGACATTGATAAACTCTACTGTTCTTATTTACATTTCACAGGTTCTGTACACCCTCATACATATTTCGTTCTATGTAATTTTATTATATGTATTGATTTATGAAACCAGAATCATCATAGTCAGGTTACAGAAGAATTCTGTCATAAAAATCCCTGTGTTAAGTTTTATAGCACTATCTTCCTCCTTTCATCCTTTCTAATTCCTGGTAATGAGTAATATGTGTTCTATCCAAACAATTTGTTCATTTAAAGATATCTCATAAGTGACATTGTATAATTTCATGCAACCTTTTGAAGTTGGCTTCTTTTTCCACTTAGCATATGTTCCTTGAGATACATGCAAGTTGTATATATTGGTACTTTATTCCATTTTCTTACTAAGTAGTTTTCCATGGTATTGATATAACTCAGCTTGTTATATCACGCACTTGTTGGAGAAAACTTGAGTCTCATCTGTTCTTGGAAGCTAAGCAGAGTTGGCCCTGGCTAGTACTTCAATAGGGGAAACATGCATTTAAATCAATGCACACTGTGGTATAAATAAAGTTCTAAACGTTTAATTATATATATCTTATTCAAAGCTACCTAAGTATTGAATTACAGAGATGAACTTTTATAATATGTTTTCTCATTAGAAAATATTGTTATCACATACACTGTTTCTTTTAATAAAATTATTTCAATAACACATTTTTTAATACTTTTGTAAAAGGAGCCATGTTGATTTGGATAATTTCAAATTTATCACCATATTTATTATAGTTCATAATAATTTAGCTTATGGTTTTGAAACTCATGTATCTATATGTGCTCCTCTTTTACACAAATGTATTTGTATATGTACTTCTAACTTAATCTTTGTTAAATAATGTAGCAGTCTTATAACAAATGGAAAAAATACTAATGATGGAATAAAAGAAAAAGAAGAGAAATAAGTTTTCAGGGAAAGGAGAAATAAAAAGAAAAGTAGATGAAAAAGTTGGATGGCAGGAACATCAAAAGGATTTGGGAAGAGGCATCAGATTTAGGACTTTGGAAGGTGCCAGAAAAGTAATAATGGTAAAGAAGAGATGCTTGGAAATTACAGGGAATAGTAAGTGGATGTGTTATATAGTTAGCCTGACATCTGTGCCACCCTAAAATGCTAACAGGTTTTTATTCAGGGTAGATTTTTAAATATATGCATGTGATAGCAAATGTTTTCTGTATTCTGAAGGGCAGGGTTGGGCCATTGCTCCAAAAACTTTCAGAGAGTAGGTGTTACTTTGTGGAAGCAGTTTGTGTAGGAGAGAGGGGAGAGAAGATACGAGGTGAAAAACTGGGTAGCATGACCACACAACTACTGAAAACATAAATATAGAAAGATAAAATCAGAAGTACAGACAGTTCTGCAGAAGGAGAAGAAAAACAAGGGCCATTTTGTGAAATACTTTCGAGTCACATTTTAGGAGAAGCACAATTATTTGGTAGGCATATCCTCCACAAGGGTGAAGAAAGTGCTCGTAGAATTTGAGGAAAGGAAAAAAGCACTTGGTTTTAAGGGAACATACTGTCATTCCTTATTTATCACTTTGTATGGATTCTAAAACATGTCTGTACAATCAAAAATTGTGGTTTTCTACCCTGTAAGTAGGATGCTAGATGTAAAATCATTTTTAGTTTTATAGATTTATTTAGGGTTTACATCTTTCCAGAATCTCATAAACAGGATCACCATTTAGCTACAGTTATATTCTCATTTATTAGCTACAAAGAACAGAGTCTGGCATACACTGAAGATGCAGGGTCTGTGAGACAGGAGAAACATGTCCCCAGCTTGTAGGCAGCAGCTTTACCCTGGCACCATAACCTAGAAGTCTACTTTGAACTTTAGTTTGGTTTTATTCTGTTTTGTTTGATTTTATTATATATGATGCTATAGGCAGCTATTTCAAAGATAATAAGATATATTATAGTAGCCATTTTTTATTTCCTATTCTCTGGTTTTGAAGTCCTGTATCACTTCATTGTTTTGTTTTGATTGGTTTTATTCTGTTCTGTTTTATTTGATTTTATTATGTCTGGTCATGTAAGCAGCTATTTTGAAGATAACGAGAGGCATTATGGTAACCATTGTTAATTTTCTAGTATCTTTCTTGGAAATCTGGTATTACTTTCCCTGTTTTGTTTTGGATGGCTTTTTTCTGTTTTATTTTGCTTGGTTCTGTTCTCTTTAAAAAATTGCAAAAAAATTGTATCTGCTTCTGGTTTCAATATGATTTCATGAAGAATTCCTGCTCCTTTCTGCTAATACTTTCAATATAATAAAGAGAAAAAAATTAGAAATTAATCTTCAGCTAACTGAGAGGCATCAGTACTCCTACATAGACTATGAGATTTAGTGGCTAATTGGGGAGAATGTTAGTGTGTCCATGGTCAAGACTGCCCATGAAGTCTTAGAAAGTGGAACTGGAATTATCAGATGCCCGTAGGGTAGTAAAAGTTCTGTTAGTTTGCTCATTGAAAGTTTGTGTATGTGACAATTACAATTATACTTTCTCATATGTACAACACAAAAACAACTGCAGAAGTCAGGAGATGTAGAACCGTAGAATTTGAAACAGCAAAAACATGGAGGGTTTAGTGCCAAATTAAAATATAAGTCCTTTAGTTCAAAAATTAGGATTTCAGCAAAGCTACAGTAGAGAATTAAATGAATTTTGAGCTCATTCTGTGGCTGAATCCCTGTAAAATTGCAGCGGTCATAATCCCAGTGAACCCATACTGCAGAAACCATCCAAACTCCAACAGTGAGAAGGGCATAAATGAGCCATGGTACTGAAAATGGAACTACGTTAATATCTGCAATGATTGATACATTGTGTCAATGTGAGAAAGCTTAGCAGTTTAACTAAGTAATTCAGCAGTTCTATATCCTGTGGTTTAGAGGACATGCCCTAGGGCTGCTGTTTAAGCTCCAGGCTGTTGTAATGGTAGATTCATTGTGTCAACTTGAGAAGTTTAGAAGTTTACATGATAGCAAGGGGCCAGAGTCCTTACTTTGTAAACATCCTGAGTATGTGCAAGAGAGGGCATACAGATTGTGTGAGTGCTACACCCTCCATAGGATGGGAGCCTGCTTACAGTATAACGGAGGAAAAGAGGCTTGCTCTCCGCCATTTTTGCTCTTACTGCTTTGCTGTCCTCTGCTGTCATGAATGGTGCGCCTCGCCAGGCCACCATATCTGAGAGCCTCTTGATTAAGGGATGAAACCTCCACAAAGTGGGAGCTAAATAAGTGTTTCTTCCTTAATTTTGGGCACTGAGTATTTTGTCTCAGCAATGAGAGGAAAGGAACGAATGCAATATCTGTGTACATAGTGTTGAGGCACCAATCCCTCCGTCCTTTTCACTATCATTCACATTATCCATTGCACTAAGAGGTCTGGAAGACCCACCTGTGTTGTTGGATATTGGTAGTCTGTTAAAATCACATGCTTACTTTCCAATACTGAGGAAGCCATGACAGCTTTAGTTTGACTTTCCAAATTTTATGAAAGTACTTCCTGTTGGTATGGCATATGTTGGGAAGTTTCTAAGAATGAGCTTCTCGGTTTCCCAGATCTTGTGTTACAAGAGAAAATGTGAAGGAAAAAGCATTACTAAAAGGCAGTCTGATGCTCTTATGTTATTATTGCTGTTTAATATTTGCCCTTTGCAGTGTTATTTTGCTTCCCACATTGCTTCTGCATTTTTCTAAGTTGTTTTCTTTATCTGTTATAGATCTTCTGTCATTGTTGCTGCTGCATTTTTCTCAGTGATGGTAACTCTTGGTAGGCCCCATAGACCTCCACAAGCCAAGTATACATGGAGGGCTATTTCTCCATACAGTTAGAGTTTACTTTCACATGATTTTTTAGAGTATATGTTAATTCCAATGCCTTCCTCTAGTGTCAGTTTATTATTGAAAAAATGTTGAGTGTAGCAGGCTTTATTCATGGTTTTGGAGATTTCTATAACTTCTTGATTATTTGAAAAATTGTAGAGAATTTCACTGATGTTCTATTGTCTCTCTATAATTTGAATAATCTATTCCTTTGGATTAAGCACTTGTCTACTTGAAATATCTAGTGGGATTTGTATTTTCTGGACAGAAAAACAGGAAACTGTTACTCATAAAACAATAACTAATATTTTTGTAGTGTTGTAAATTCAAAGCACTGTTCTTTATGGTATTTGTGTTCAAGGTAGATTTAATTTATTATAAACGTCCATTTTCATGTGATTAAAATGTCGAACTGTTGGAGAGAGACATGGACAGTATAAAGATACCTGTATTCTCTCCAGTACTTTTCTTCCTACTCCTCTACAGCAGTGTGTGAATGCTTTAAAATCTTTTTATTATACTTTTAGTCTAATTACAAATATTAGAGTTGAACTTAAAAACTTAAAGATATTAAAATTCTAAGAAAATATATGATATTTATGGAATATATTATATATTCAGTACATTGAACATCTCTCTAATAGACTCTATAAAATAACTAAGAAAATCAATACTATTTATAAAAATATCAAAAAAAGCTGAAAGATATAGTTAATCATGTAGTTCAAAAGATCCATTGGATATACAACAAAATAATCGAGCCACAGCCACAACAAAGCATGAAAGATGAATAGCAGAAATACAGAAAGGAGCTCACAAATTTCAAAAGGAAAAAGGAAATCACATGCAAATAACTTGGCATAAGAATTCTTAATTGTCAGAGGCTGTATCATAAGCACTAGGACAATTGGCCAATTCTTTCAGAGTGAAGTGATTGTAATCCATATTTTATACCCAGCAGAAGTATCAAGCAAGTGTGATGATAATGAGATATTTATCGATTTCTAACAATACAAAGTTCCTCTGTACTCCTTCTTACAAAGCCTCTTGAAAATATGTTCTGTCAAGATTAATAAAAGTAGAAAAATAAGATATTTAAAGGGGTCTAATATAGGATAAAGAATTAGGAATTCCAAGAATTATAAAAATAATTCTATATATCATAAACAATCAATGTCATTTTAAAAAAGGAGAAAAGAAGAAAGAAAATAGAACTGACAGATTATCTGAAGTGTAATTTGAGAACTATGGAAGAGATTTGAAGAAAAATAAGCAGATGAAAAAATGAGATAATAATTCTTTTGATATATATAAAACTTACAGAGATATGAACTATATAAATATCATAGTGTGCAAACTTGAACCGCCAATGAGCAATATATACACTATACAATATATACAATGAAAACACTAAGTATGAATTTAACAAAGCACTGTCATGTTGATGTGAGGTGCATGTGTGAAAGGAAAAAGTTGGGGTGGCTAGCAACTACTGCTTCCATGTCCAGTAATTTGACAAATGAGCAAGAGTGGAGGATGAGAGCAGATATAAACAACACCAGTGGTGTTTAAATATGTAGCTTTACCTAATTGAAGGGGTGGTAGTTGTAATTTGAACTCTTGATTCTAGATTTTTGAGACCCAGATAGAGAGGCTATCTCACAGCAGTAAGGCTTTAAAAAGTAAGTGTCACATCAGACTCACCAGACAATGGCCACTCTTCAACACTGCCCTTAGGTGTATTGCTGCACTCTGGACGCCTGTACTCTAAGACGCACTGAATGTGAAATTTCTCTTAAGTTTCACAAAATAGAATGAAGAGCACCCAGATTGGAATGAATTCCTCATACATTCCTACATTCAATACTACTTAGAGGAAAAAAGGGTAAGAAACATTCTGTAATTCTCTTGGATTAATATTATAATAATGATACTAAAACCACTGTTATTATTTTCCTTTTTAAACCATAGGTCTGTGCTACTGTGAGCACTAAAAATAATAACATGGTATCTTTATTTATAAATAAACCCTGATATTTCAAAATTAAGTGTGAAGATAAGGGTCTTGATACTTTTCATCTTAGGGTACACTGCAATGCAGTTTCAGCTGGGAGATCAATGCAATATTCTCTTTTGTCTATATTTTTTACTAACACCTCGCAGTAATTTTCACCAGTCACTTGATCAGTGATTTGGACCTGGCTCTGTTTATTTATTTATTTATTTATTTATTTATTTTTTGAACAGGAAAACAATGGTAACAGCTACTACAAAAGTCAAAGAATGGTAGATCTGAAGGAAAAACACCTCTGTATCTGAGTTCGTGGAGTTGATATAAGTTAACTTTTCCCCAACTTTCTCTCTGCATCTAAAGTTATTTGTGGGACCCTCGTTAACCCATCAAATATGACACCTGCTAAAAAGATGGCTGAATTTACTCCATGGATAGTAAGTACTATTTCACACATTTGCATGCATGTATATATGATATATATTTTCGAGTGGTATATTTTTCTACATCCTAAGATAAAGTTTTTATTTTAATGCTTCTACAATGCAAGAATACAGTTTGGGAACTGAAAAGTTCTCAAACAATTTAACTGGTCAGAATTTAACTGGAATGGGGGGAGATTTTTGATTACTCAGAAAGATCATAAATGCATCACCCGAGTTGTATGCTTTAGCACTTCACTCTGGCTTAACTTAGTGATCAGGAAGCTTGATAATCACTAAAATTATTTTGCTAAAATGAAGATTTAAATCTGACCATATCAACTACATTTGACAATCTTAAAAAGTTCCTTTAGAAATTGTTCTGGAATTGAACCAGTTTCATGATTAACTTTTTCTGTGACTCCTTTCAGATATTTAAAGTAGGATTTTCCCTCCCTTGTGGATTTAAGCAAACATTTCTTAAGAAGCAGTGAACTTTCCTGCTGTGATTCAAGGATAAAGATCATGGTTTTCAAGCTTCTTTTAATATTGGTGTTAGCTGATGACTACATAGTTATATAATCTAGTAATCAGTTGTCTAGTTAATTTTATCAGAAGGTAAAATAGAAATCTTTTGAATCTTTAACCATAGTTTTTCTTTTTACTTATAATATTTATAAATTCTTCTTGATACCACTCCTAATTGATTCCTTGCAAATAACACCATTTTCTGCCCTGTTCTGAAATGTAAATAAAGCAGCTTAACATTTGTCAAAGCTCTTAAACGAGACAAGGGTAAGTCATCTTGTTCAGGCTCCTCTTTTTAGCCAGACACGTGCTACTGATTGTATTACCAAATGCAGCCAGCTGGAGTTTGAGATAGCCTAATAAAGAGAATTTGAAACATCCAATCAACAAATAAGCCAGTAAAGGTGTTTATACTTCATTTGATGTGATTCTGACAAATGAAGAGATGTGCCCCTAATACTGCTGAAAAACAAAAAACAAAAAACAAAAAACCATGGTAGAAAACCTTTGATAGAGGGCTCAGTAGGCCATAACCACCATCCTATAGCAGAGCTTTCTGTTTCAAACTGACTCACCTGGGAAGCTGGTATTCTGTATAAGACTGATGTAATTATTGCCAATTATTTTGATTTTCTCACATGAATTTGCCTTCACATACTGTGTGACCATTCTATATATTTAGGGAGTCTGGATTGCTTTTAGGGTTAGGTATTAATAGTGTTTCTGATCATGAGAGCAGCACTTGGTATTCTCTTGCCTTTTCAGAATGTTAGGACAGGTTTTGATGTCTAAAACTTGGAGAGGGAGGATGACTGCACAGCATTTCACAGTCAGCACAAGCACACGTTTGCAGTGCTTTGATTTTCAAAAGCAGTGTTAAACACAGCAAACTTGTTACGAAGAGAACTCACAGTTAAATTGTTAGCAGAGGGGCAAGGCATCTTGAGTGAAATAAAGACCTGTAGATGTTACACAAAGGACAGATATGACACTCTCCTTGGGCTATGAATATAATTACGATGCTGGATAAGCTCTAATGTCTGATCTAAGCAGTAATAAATAGAAAGCATAAAGCTTCTTAGAAATGAAAAGATCATCCTTACTCTTCCAGATTCAAGCTTTCACTTTGGCATATGATGTAGTCTGAGACCTATAGACTCTTGCGTACCTTTTCATTACTAGAAAAGTGTAAACTATTTATGAACACTTAAAGCTGTAGATGAATGGATAAAAGGAACGTGGGGTTTACATGGAATAGAGTACTACTCTTCCAAAATAAGTAAACTTCACTCATTTGTAGGACAATTGGATACACGTATGGTATGTAAAATAAATCAGACATAAAAGTTTAAAATCACACGGTTTATCATATGTGAGAAAACAAAATTATAAAGAGCAAAATAACAGATAGATAATAGGAAGTATATAGGTAAATGTAGGAAAAACCAAGCTGGTAAAAATCAGGAGTGATCTATAATTACCTTGTTGCTCCTTTGGTGTTGATTGTTGAACCCTGCACTGTTGCAAAATCCAGCTAAGTCTGCCACTCCTGGACTGCACTTCTCACTAGGTTTTCCCTTTCCCTTCAAGTCCTACACTTGGCTTGGTCATAGGGAGCAAGCTAGATAGGACAACATTTGCTAAACTCACTAGATTCTTATAAAAACTAGGCATCCTCAGTAGTGCAAATTCCCAAGGCGGTTCTCTGAGTCAATAATGTCAGTCTCTTGCTCAGACAAATTCAAAAAGCTACATGATAAAAGAAAACATTAAGTCTAACCTATACTAACTAGTATACATTTATTTCAATAAAATAATATCTTAAATAATTCTTTATCCCTCATTCTCACTGACAAGTAGTAGAGATTTCATGGTGGGTTAAGCATATACTCAATCATCAAATACTTAATGATTATTTAATCAAATCTTTAATCACTAGAGACCCATTGAAGAAAATCCAGCAGCTTAGTGCTGGGTCTCAAAAAGTTTATTCATGAATATATGTGGTGTCATTGTTATTGGTAACCTAAATAAGAAAAATATCCTAGCTCACATACACTTACTTCATACCTACTGTATGTATTGCTAGGTAACTTTGATAAGTAAGACTACTGAATAGGATAGTAGCAAAATTTATCTGAGAAAATAAGCAGTTTAATTATAGTAAGTTAAAATAATGAGTCTTATGGTTATGACTGGCAAGTTAGATCCGGGTACAGCTACACCTCAGCACTTTAGAATGGGTTGCATGCAAATATAGTAAGAGGTAGAAAACAAGGTCCATAGGTATTTCTTTGTGTTGTGTATGAAATGTCCACCAAAGGCCCATGTGTTAAAGACTTGATCATCAGTGTCCAGAGGTGGGGTTTTGGAGGGTGAATAGACCATGAGGGCTTTTCCTGCGTCAGGGGATTAATCCACTGATGGATTCGTTTTGATGGCATTATTGAAAGGTCAGGCACTTAGGAAGGACCCAGTTGAAGGGAACAGATCATGAGGTTTCTGTTTTATCCCTATTCCCACCCACACATATTCTCTCCTTTTATTCCTGTCTGCCACGAGGCCAGCAGTTTTTCCCTGCCATGCCTCTCCAGCGTGATGTTTTTGCCTTATTATAGCCCTAAAAGTAATGCACCCAGCTGAAAGCACTTCTGAAACTATGAAGCAAAATGAAATTTTCATTTATGATGTTATTTTCAGGTATTTGGTAACAGAGATAGAGAGCCTTCATGGTGTAGTAGTTAGTATCAAGTGTCAACAGGACTGGCTTTGGGATCCCCCTGGTGGATTGAGGAGAGCATACGTCTGTGTGTGTCTGGGTAGGTCAAAGATGCATGTCCTCAGGGTTCCTGTCTAATTCTTTATCTCTTCCATGCTGAAACTGTTTTCCTGCTTTTCTTCCTGGGCACTATAAACATAGTAGCTTTGTTCTGGCATGCCCCTTCTCCATAATGTTTCTGCCTAGAGCCTATCAACCAGATACTAAATCCTTGAAACTATAAGGCAAATTAAATCTCTCCTCTCAAAGTTATGATTCATGTCCCATTGTAAACTGATACCAGGAGTGCAATCATTTCTGGCACCATGAGTGAAATTATTTTCCTTACCATGCTGTTTAAAAAGCTTTGAAACTTGTTTGTAGGAGGAATTTATAAAGTTTGCAAACATGAAAAACAAAACTAGAATGACGTAAGTAAATATTGGTGATTCTAGCTGGAGTAGCAAAGCCTGGAATATTGATAGAAATGCAGACAATAAAAGCCAGGCTCAGGAGGTTTTGATTAGGAAGAATAACTCCATTGGCAGTTACACTAGGGGTCATGTATGTTACACCCTGAAAAAAATTCCTACACTTTGCTCATGCTCTGAAACTGCGGGAGGGTGAGATTATAGTTAGACTGATCTGGTGGAGAAAATTTTAAGGTATCCCAGTGTTAAGACTGCTGGTTGCTTTTTGCCAGGTTTATGGGAAGAATTGAAGGCACAAAGCAGCATAGAACAACTTGGAACACTTATATTTTGGTCCAAAATTAACCACATATAAATTTGGGTCCAAACGAAGAGTGGTGGCTAAAGAGATTAGCACCACTGAAATGAAACCAAATACTTTGTGTAAGGACAGGAAGAAAAATGTCTTGAGAGCATTTCAGTAATCACTCTGTCTCCATCCATCCCAGGCTCAAAGAATGAACAAAGATTTCCTTTTGAGAAGAGTTCACTTGTGACCTTGACTGAGAAGGATTTTTTTTTCTTTTGTTTTTTTGTTGGTACTAGAAATCGAACTCATGACTCATGCTTGCCGGGCAGGAGCTGAGCTGCTGAGTCAGTCATATCGCCAGCCCCAGGAGGACCTTCTAAGGCAGTGGTGGGGACTATGACACACTTGCCACTGCGGGCTATTTGTTACTAATGAAAGCTCTACAAGGTTCACCATCACTGTTCTAAGGGAGTATGATCCCTTGCATTTATTTCACTTATCTATCCATCTGAATACATGGGGCATAGTAGCCATGGTTCAGTGGGGCAGGCTACTCTCTTGCTGACAGAAAATCTTAGCATTTTCCTTGTGATGTTGGCTTTACCAGCAAGCAGAATGCAAGAACTGTGGGTTCGGTCATGCTGGGTTTAAAGAAAACCTTAAGGGCCAGGCAATGACCCATTGAGAGGGTAGTACACAAAGGGAATAAAGGGAAAGGTGCAGTGGAGGCTCCACAAAGTCAGAGCTGCTGAGAAGATGGGTCTGCTGAGAAAAGCTGAAGGCCGTGAGTAGTTTCAGCCCAGGACAGAGGTTCTGTGTACCACAACCAGCGTGACCATAGGGATTTGCTGCCCAAGCCCTTTGGAACTCACACTTCGCTATGTGCCCCGTAACTGAATGTTTGCCCCGCTGGGTTTCAATCCTTCTTTGGCCCCATTCTTTTCTATTCCTCTCTTTTAGAATTGAGTATTAAATATTAATCCTGTGCTATTGTATCATGGGATTATGTGACTTTTTTGTTTTTATTTTGGCAAAGGTTCACAGCTGAGAGCTTTCCCTGAATCTCTGAAGACAGCTGGATTTGGACTTTTAAAAAATCCTAGAATTGCTGAGACTTTGGGAGAAGGGGTTGTTGCATTTCTGACTGTATGCGGGACTGTATGTCAGGGGGGATTATGAACTTGTAATCGTCCTTATTTGGAGACTATTAGGGTTTAAGGAGATGTGCTTGGGATGTGGCATTTAGGATGGGTTGCAGCTTGATTGGCTTTGGGATTCCCTATGGGAGACTGGTAGAGCACACTTCTGGATGTGTCAGGATGAGTCATGGAGATGTGTCCTTGGGCTATGACTGTCCTGTAGCTCGTTCCTCTCTGGCACTATTCCTTTGCTCAGTATCACAGCTGGCATGAAGTGAACAGCTTTGTACCTCATAGCTTCTGCCATTATGTTTCTGCCTTGGAACCAGCCAACATGGGCTGAACAGCTGAAACTGTGAATCCAATTATACTTTTTCACTTTTTCATGGGCGTCAGGTATCGTGTGTCAGTGACACGAATGTACATCAGGCACTATATGTTATCATTTATAGGGCTTTTTTCCTCAGAGATAAATGGAAGTGCTTTTAATTTTCCAGCTTTCTAGTTTATTGAACTGATTCTATAATTAATACCCATTCACTAAATAATTCTTTTTCATTGAATGTATAATTTTTTTAGTAGTCATAACTTCTGAGTCTTTTTGGAGCTAGATATTTTTCAAACCCTACTTCAGTATGATGGGAATCACAGTTGCCAATTTCTAACTCTTTTTTCTCAAACTGAGGACAAGTTTTGAGTCTCTCTTAAAAGACCCAAGACTGTGTAAATGTGCAAACTAGAAATAAATTATACCTGCCTTTCT
>PVJX010019975.1:0-34023 GCA_004027295.1 Dolichotis patagonum
CTGCAATTCTCCAACAGTCGCTGATGCTCCGGGGTCTCTACCTGAGTTCCCAAGGGCTCTCCTGAGAAAATCCCCTTCCGTGTTCTCACTGACACCTGCAGCTTACTTCTGAAGGAAACTGTCTAGAAGGCTTCTGAATCAGATTTTGTTGATGAGACGTTTCACAACTTAATGGTTAAAGTGAAGTTAAGATCTACTGCTGTGCCCTCTGAAAAGAGTGACTGAGCATGTTTGCATGAAACTGTTTATGAGGCTAAATTTTAGTATTGATTTTAATTTTGAGGATGTCTGATTTGGCTAGTTTTTAACATATAAAAGATTAAATCTATATTGTGTGAGAAAAAAATGCTTTGCTGGTATTGTCATCTTCACTTACATGTGAGCTAAAGATTCATGATAAAACTAGAGTTTTAAAGAAAGTTTTGTGGAAAGCATTCAATTAAATGTAATAGAAATAAATATATAAGACTGTGAAATAATAAAGAAAATATTCAAGTGGCAAATTTTACAGTCAACCATAGTTTTTTATTTTCTGAGATACATATAATTTACAGCATTTTCCACGCCCCCCAAAAAAGTTCTTTTGAACTTATGCTTCTTACCTCTGCAATCAACTCAAACTAATCTTACTTATAATGATGGCTCAATAATGTTAAATAATTATAAAACTGTATGCTTCTTTACAGAAAGGCAGTAATTCATATTATATCATATGGATATGAAAATAGATGCTTAATCATGGTTTGTGTTGATAACCTAAATCTTAACATTATGCATTAAGTGTGAATTTAAATTATATCTACCCTGAATGGACATTTTGATACATTTTCCTTGTAGGAACTGAGGAAGGAAACATAAAAATATTGTGATAACTCAGAGAAAGGTAGATTCAATTAAGATAATGTAGAAAAACTATTAAGCTCTAAATCAAACAGAAATTTTGTTATTTAATAATTTGTACTTAGATATGGGTCTCAGGAGTTTCAAACTTCAATGTGATTTCTAGTATTAACTTTTACTGCTAGGTAATTTTATTGAATTTTCTTTATATCCTCAACTCACAGATTCTAAATTTAGCACTGGCTTTCAACTATTTTTGTTATAAGTATTAGAGAAAAGATGTGATATTTAAAAACACATCATTACAAAGCACGTATAATTGGTTTCATAGGTGTTTTCATGTTTTACTTTTTGATATGCATTTATGGTTTACTTCAAAGTACTAAAATACCTCTGTAATAAAGAGTGTACAATGTCTAAATTCTTTTTCCTGAACAATGTTTAACAGTTCTGTGATCCACACTTTGAATTGCAACCAATCAAATCACTAAGTAAGATCTTTCTTTCTCAAAACCCCACTGAAGAAGGAAAATAACACTGGTGGATAAGTGTTCAGATTTGAGAAGGATTCTTTACCAAGTTATTCCCAATAAGGAGAATGAGACTTGAAATTACCCGGAATTCTCAAAATGAATTTTCTATTCAGTGAACACATTTCATAATACACTGATGTATATGAATCCTTCAAATTGAACCATTTTGAATAGAAATATTCTCTGTACAATGAATAATGTCAGCATTTTTAGCAAGAGGTATCCAGAAAAATAAGAGGTTTTCTGGGGCAATAATACATGTCTTAGATAGTTATTAGGTACTACTAACCCTCATGGACTACTAGTTGTTTTATATAACTTCTTTGGGCAATTTTTCTTTTCTTTTCTTTTAGATTTGTCATCATTTAACGAATTTGTCATTTGTCTTCACTAGCAACTAAATTATCTATTATAATTTGGCATTTTCATGCATCAACGATTTATCAATTCATCAGTATGGGAAGGATTTTCTTACTCTCTGGAATGTGTTCTAAGGGTCTGTGAATTCTGAGTAAAACACTAATTTTGGTCAGATAGAATTTTGGAACTGAGAAAACTTGTCTGTTATTTTACTCATAAAAGGATAGCCACAAGGTACATTTATATAAGATATGTGGTTCTTTCTACTATTCTGTGTAAGTAAATGGATAGAGCTGTTTAGTTTGCAATCTGGATTAGTAACTAGCTCTGCAACTAGTATTTAAGAAAGTAATGCTTATCCAAGAAGGCAAGGGGCCCAGGCCAGCCAGGCAATCAAGCTGCTAGGCAGTGGGGTTAAACTGACATCTTCCGCTTGAGTGTAAAATAAACATGCTATAGTGGTTGAGCCATTCTTTCTCTCCCATCAGGAGAGTAAGTGCTCCACTTGAATTCAGCCTTCATCTCCTTTATTTTGTCATCCTCTCAGTGTCCTTCCCCTTGAAAACTTCTAGAGCTATAGACAATCACTACAGAGATGCACCCAGAGGCTAGAAAAAAGAGCTGACAAGCAGGACATAGAGAGAAAGCTTGGCACACAGAGCATAAGCCACCCTTACTTCCAAAGGAATATAAGGAAAGCAAGGGGTTGTGAATAACTTTAAACAGTATGTACTCACACCTAAACACTACTGCCTATCTATCTATCTATCTATCTATCAATCTATCTATTAATCATCTATCTATCTATTTATCTATCTACATTTTAGATAGTTAGGAGCAATCATCTCACTCTAGGGTGACTGTATTATCTACTAGGGAATTGCCACATTCATCATATGCTTATAGAGGACAATGGAAACCTAGACACTTCCATACTAACACTAAGCTAACCAAGAGTAAGGTCCTCTTGCTAAGCCACCATCCACCCAAAGATAAGACCCTGAAAGGTAGGTCAGGGACAAGTAAACAGGCACAAAGAAGCTGCACATGGGACACTGGAAATGACATTAGGCAGAGGTTCCTGGAAGCCAATCTAGTTACAGTAAGTTTAGGAAAAACAGTTGAGAACAAAGTGTTCCATCCTTATGGAGTCCAGTACTCTCCTACGTTCCTGCCAGGTTTGCTATGTTCTCCTTTCCCTCCTTCCTTTTCCTAGCCACAAAAAAATGTGTCTTCTTTTCATTACACATTGTCCTTTTAATTTTTCACCAGTGCAGACCTTGCAATCCCAGTGGGCACTAGCGATTCCAGTCCCTACATTCGCATTGGATCAGCCAGTCCCCAGACCTGCTGCTCTTCTGTGAGGTGCTCTGTTGTCTCTGCCAGTGTTGGACATCACATCTTTCCCTTACATACAGTTTCTTTCTTAAAATCTAACTAAATAAATGTGCAAATAATTTACAAGTGTCCAGTAAGTTTAGTTGAATCTTCTATTTCAGGTCTCGGAATAAAATTTCGGGGAATAGGATCCATTAAGAATTGCAAGATAGGTTAATTTTTATATAGTTCATGAGGGCTGTATTCTAGGTAGCAATATGAGAAATTAATGATGTACTACCTACCTATATATCTATATCTATATCTATATCTATATCTATATCTATATCTATATCTATATCTATATCTATATCTATGTATAAATACGTATCTGTATCTATCTATAACTGTATGTATGTGTGTCTCTGGGAGTGAATCTCTGCAATAAAGCAGTCCGCTTAGCTTTCTTTTAACACAAACTTGTTTGACCACATCTTAGAAGAAAGCCATTCAAACCTCTTATTACACTTTATAGAAGTAAAGCTTTCCAGAACACAAAACAAATGTTAAAATTAACAAGATGAAAGTAATTTTCACATTTTAATCATACATACTATTAATGTTCAATACTTATTAAATACCTATTCTTTCATTTTATATGGTATTGATGTATTTGTTTCTAAATGCAGAAATATTCATTTACTCTCTTGTATAATCGAGTTTTCATACCCATACGCAGTGTCACATCAAAGCTGCTACAACTTTTAATATTTAGCCACACTAAAAATGTAAAAAGGCTACATTATAGCAAACAGCTACAATGGTCTAATCTGTTAAGCACACTGACTACTCTTACCTTTCTGTGTATTTGTATCAATTCTTTTATTATTTTCAATTTCTCCTTTTTGTGATTATTTGTTTGCAATGCATAATGTTTACATGCTTGTGTGGAATTAGTACATGTATATAACTTATCTCAGTGTTTTCCATCATCTTACCCTCTCCCAACTGTTGGTCCCCATCCACTTTGCATAAAGTCTACCTCCGTATTTCTTATTATCTTTCTTTTTTGTTGTTATTGCTCATTTATATTTGGGGCTTCTCATATAAGAGAAACCATGCAATATTTAAATTAATATTATGGTCTCAAGGTGCATCCATTTCCCTCTGAATCACTCAAGTTTATTTTCTCTCTATAGCAGAATAGCATCACATTGTATAAATACTACATTTTCTTTGTCCATTCATCTATTGATGGACATGTAGGCTTCTTCCAAGATTTAGCTATCATGAGTTGTGCTACTATAAGCCTGTGTATACATGTATCTCTGTAATGTGATGTCTTTAACTATTTGGGGGGCGATACCTACAAGGGGAATAGTTGAGGTAAGTGGAATTTCTAGCTTTAGGTTTTTGAGGAACATATGCATAAAACATCTCCTTACAGACCAGAAGGATCGAATTACTTTTCAAACACTTAAATTAGGAAGTGACTGAAATCTTTGGGATATACTTACAAACACTGCATATGATTTTCAAATTGTTTTGTTGGTGTCTCCCATCACATATTTTATTTTAAAAGCTTAAAGTCTATTATGTTTTACACTGTATGGTTTCCACTCCATCTATATCTTTCCAAATTCTTGTCACTCTTCAAAATTCCATTCAAATGTTAAAACTTATCTAAAGAATTTTTTGATTTCTGAGCCAAATGTGAATTACTGTGAAACTGTATCATAGCATTCTTATGACAAGTAGCAGTCTCAGTAGTGAAATTAATGTTCTTCAGTTCATATTTATTTTTCTCTCATAGAGTGTAAGCTCCTCAAGGGAAGGATCTGCATGTCATCCAACCCATTAGCCTGCAAAGTGCTTTGTTCAGTGTGAACACAACACATCCTTGAGAAACAAATGCTTGAGAGAGTGAATGAAAGTGAGAGCTACAGTGAAAAAACCAACTGCTTCCCGAGTCACTCTTCAAGTGAACGCATTTCATGACTTCCACCGAACAATAACAGGAAAATTTCCAGTGTTGGGAAGAAGCTTCAATCACTGCAGATTCATGCAGTGTGATGAGTAATAAATTCCGTGTGGTATTGATCCTGTTTAGAAAAGTGAGTGACTTTGGACGGTTTCAATCTTGCAATGTAGAACATTCAGCAGTCAGAAAAGCCTATACTCTATCAGAAACAGCAGTTGATTTATTCCAGCATTCATGTGGTTTATGCAGAACTGCTAGTCTCTTTCAGCCTATATATGACAATCTAATATGTCTCAACATGCTTAGGTATAAAGCTAGATGAAGGAAACTGCAGAATTCCATGTTGATATTGTTAGGGAAGTTACTGAGTGGCCTAATGGTCAGGCTACTGTAGTTATTCCTCAAAATGCGTCTTCTTTCTTTTTTCTTCTAATATCAGCAGGTTTTAAAAATGAAGAATGAATCACTTAGAAATGGGTAGATTCAGATGAAAACTCAGTGTACCAGATTATGACTACACTTGCATACACAAATCTAATTCCCTTACAAGCAAATTAGTTCTTCAGAAATCACAATCTGTTGATTTAAAGTCAGATGGAACATTTATTTGGGGACTTTCATTTTCCCAACACCATCCTGGGTAGTTTATCTTGTTTAATTTCTGCCACATCTTGCAAGGAAAGTAATGCAACTATTTGGAAATCAGGAAAATGAAGCTTAACATTATGAACATCTGCTAAAATAGTAAAGAGGACAAGGTAGCATTCAGAATTGTCATCCTAATCCCGTGCTAACATGACTTCCACACACTACCACACTTTTACAACAAACACTATTTTTTTTTATTCTGACCTTAAACATAATTTTGAATTAATAATTACTGATGGGGGGCCGGGGATTTAGCTCAGTGGCTTAAGCGCCTGCCTGGCAAGCGTGAGGTCATGAGTTCGATCCCTGGTACCAAAAAAAAAAAATAATAATAATAATAATTACTGATGGGGAAGACACTGCATGCTTTTGATTCTGAAGTTTTTTCCACATACTTTCTAATTATTATATTCTACTAATCATGTTCTCAATGTTGTGGATGTAATAGAGCTGTGATTTTTTCACTGGTTTCCTTGTTTTCCACAGTAACCACAAAGAATTAGCAATAACATTAGCTATGTGAATAAGTAATTCAATAGGAGAAGGCCAATCTGCAGACAATATCAGTTTATTCAAAAGTTATTTTTCAGTAACTATTTCTGTCAAGCACCCTTCTTAGAAACTGAGGATACCAATATGATGGATCTAATTGTCAGAGATCTCACAAACCTAGGATGGAAAGAAGAGGTCTTACTAAATTACACACAGGATGCCAGCATTTGCAAGGCTATATTTTAACTGTCTTTATCAAAACTATAAAGGTATTTTATGACTTTTTTTTACAAAGATATTTTAAATTTTAAAAAATTAAGGGATCTCAGCAGATAAGATAGCAAGTGTCTAGGACAAGACTGACTTCAGTTTCAACATTGTTTTGTGTCCTTAGGTTATTTATTTCACATTTGTAGTCATCAGCATTCTTATCTAGTAAATGATGATAATAAACTAACTTACAAACCTTCAGTTATATGAAATAATGCTAGTGTTTTATACCAATAAGCAGGCAACAAATGTGGATAAATGGTCACAATTTTATTTTTCTTTTTGCAGCGTAAAAATTCACACTGTGATCTGCCCAGCGATTCTTGCAAAAAGATAGTTCCAATTTTTCTAAACTAGACCCTTTTGACAATGTCTCAAGTTTTCCTGCAATGTTAGTGATAATATGTATAATTATTATCTAAAAATTTTTTTAAAAATTTTGTTCTACAAATTTGCATGTCTGGGTAAAATAGGAAAAAAAGTGAAGGTCCATACTGCATATATTTATATTTATAATTTTATAAATATCTTGCTAGTACTAAAATATAACATTTCTTGGTATCTCACCATAATTAAATTAGTGTAGTAGCCCAGAGACCAAGCTTTGGTGATCAAACTCCTGACATTTGTTATTAGTTGGAGAAATTTGAAAAAAGCACTATCTCTCTGTCTTGGTATCTTCAACTGGATAACCAGAGAGATGATCTGAATCTCTGTGTAGTTGTGCTGCAGGGTAAATGAGTTACTGGGAGAAACGTGGTTAGAAAATGCCTGATGCAAAAACTGGACAAAATATTTAGCTGCTACTATTTTTACTGAGTCTAATTACTATGATACTTAAAGTATACCACCTTTTAATGAAATATTGATATCTTATGGTATGGTCACTTCCTGTTACATATAGAGATGACATGTAATTTCTTCTACATGTATCTTCAATAAACTAAATAATCTGCTTGGAATTATCAGCATTAAATTATGGATCGGAATGTTGAATGTCAATAACCCAAACCGTTCTCTGTGAAATGCTGCTCCTTCTTCCCTGCTCTGCTTTGTTGGAGGGAGTGACCTTTCCCAGGATGGCTTCCAGGGCAAGGAGCTGGGATCTGATCACTCTTATAATGCAGAATAGTATAAAGGAGATTGTTCTATTTAACAGAAGAGAAGATTTGTAAGACATTTTTCCTTGTATAATTACATCAACCAGATATCATCAACATGCTTAGTTTAAATTTAAGTCTCTCCTCTCTCCTTATAAAAACCCATAGGAGTTACTTTGTCTTAATGTTAATTATGAAAATCCTCAGTGTTAACACTACTCTCATTCCTCAGCAAGGATAATGTTATGGAATACAATCAGCACGGTGCACATTCTTTTCAAATTATTTTTTCCAGTTATGAGAGTGGTTTTGTGCTGATTCAGTAAGAATCCCCTTGTTTATTTCCTTTGTCAACAAAGGCTCATGGAATGCCCATGCTTTCCGGAAGCTAAGGGTAATGTGTGGTCAGAAAACAGGATAAAGCAGAGAGCCATCAAAGCCCTGGTCACTGTAGCCCTGGCACATTTCTCTAGCCATGGAGCTAATGAAGATGATCTTAATAAAAACTGCCAGCTGCTTCTAAATGGGAAGTTAGTGACACCTGCTCTCCTGCCCAGTGAGTTGATTCTTTCAACTGGGCAAAGACTGAACATGTTTATGGAGTCATTTTAGGTAATTAAGACATTGGAAGTGACAAAACTCTCTTGAATAAGAAAATAGTGAGTGATATATGTTTTGTGTCTTTAAAATTACAGAATTTCAGCTAACCAAGATAGATCCCTAACCTAAGGAAATATGTGTAGGTAGTTAAGGGAGAAATTGAATTGTTCATTAAATTCTTAAGTAGTGTGTATTTATGCAGGTGAGAAAACAAAACCAAATGAATGTAATATTGGAATTTCTTGGCTATGTTTTCAAACTGAGAAAGTGAGGTCCAGTATGCTGTTAGTAAGGTAATCTTATCATGCAAATATTTTTCCCCCAAAGTAAAATTAAAGTAAACGTTTCTACAGAACATGCTTTTGAAGTGATATTTTCTCTCTGGCTGACCTTTACTGGCATCTGCTGTAAAAACTGTGTTGGTTTGCATTAATTTCCTTAGAAAACTATCTGAAACTCAATAGCTAGTCTAGCATTTGGTCCTCAATCTATTGCCTTCTTAAGTGATATTCAAAAGAAGGACCAACGACTCACTTGGCATTTAGAATAGTCATATTCAATCATGCAGTGTTGATATGAATTTTGTTAAAATTTCTTTTACTAACACTTTTTATAGCTTTTTGACAAGTGTTAGCCCACTCAAAGGAAAGAAATGGAGAAACTATGGGCACATGAACCTAGTGAAATGTTCAGTGGTATCTCTTCATTTACATAACATTAATCACTAAGCCCCATTAATTAGCCACACATAAAATGTGGCAATATGGAAATAAACATGAATAAAATGCAAACTTCATCCTCATAAAATTGATAGTCTAGTAATGAAGATAAAGACAGTAGTGCTAATTGAGATGTTAAGTGTTATAAATTAGATATAAGTAAAATCTTACAGGAGCCCAGAGAAAATATATTTAGCTGTGAAAAAATAAAGCATACATTGGCAGGCTATGGTTTTGCAGCTTGGTCTGGAAAAATAGATATCACTTTTATTTTCTTATTAGGGAAATAAGGCAGACCTCTCAAAATAACCTTCATAACAAAAAACTATCAAAAAAATTAACGATGCACTAAGCGCCATGCTTTTCACCTTGTCAAAATGGGTAGGAAGTGCACTGGATAATAGAAGACATAAAGCCTCAGGATGTATCTAAGTGACAGACAGAATGGGAGTGGAATTCACAGCGACAGCAGAGATGTGCAGGGAAATGTTTAACAACCATTTCTTAGGTGGAAGAAAACCTGACTGGTAGTATTTGCTCCTTTTCTTAGTATAAATATTCCTTCCTGGGAAGATTTCAAGTTACCTAGAAGATCTCATTACTAATAGGAAAGAAGAGTTGTACATAATTAGATTTGCCTCTGTTGCTTGCCTTATGGACCCCACTACAGGAATCCTGGGATCAGACTTTGAGATACTTAAGTTTCCTACACAGTACAGGAGACAGAGCTCTGCCCTTTACTTCATGTGAATCCATTAAAACTGATGAGCAATTGAATAAGACGACAATCTTAACAGTATTTGCATTTTAGTTTGTGATTGAAGAAGTGGGCTAAAGGAATGTGCAGGTGAAGAAACATCTAAAAGGATAATATGCAGGGAAAAGTAGCAGATCAAGTAGCATCATGAGTGAAAGGAAGGCGTGAAAGCTGAGCATTCTTGTCACTTCAGGACTGAAACATTCTTGTGTTAATTCGCCCCATAGGTGGTCCTGGATTTTTTTCTGTGGTTCAGACAGATCCTGGACACTGTATCACACTTTCCCCACATGCTGGTTTCAAGTCTGCAGGAGTGTCTGAGGTCTGCAGTAGGTATATCACACACTAGACTCACATTCATGGAAACTGTGAGGGAACTGCAAATGTTAACAGGAGAAAACCAGGATTTACCCAGAAAATGGGATGAAGAAATTCACCTCGTGTGTTCCTGAAGAGTTTGTAAAAAACTGATGGAAAAAAAAATTGTGTGAATTATTAAACATTCTTAATATTGTAAACAAAAGTCATTAATTGGCAGATAATAATAAGTAGATTATTTTCTTTTGCTAATGTTGGAAGAGTAGAGTGGTAAAAACAGCAGTACACACTTTCACTTGATATTATTGTCTGAGGCGCCTTTGGGTGTGGAAGGGCTGATGCTAACCTGCACTGGAAAGCTGAGGAAAGGGATTCAAAGGACTCGTAGAATAGACAATGCTTCTCCGAAAGACTCACAATTTATTACCACAGATTTGGGTAGAATAAGACTGGATAATCTATAATCAAGTTTGCTTTTATTTGTACTGTTTTTCTTCTCACTACAGCTGCATTAAATAGCAAAATGAATATAGAAGTGATAAAAGACCTAAGGTTTTGAAAAATAAAAACATAAAATAAAGAACAGAACAAAGTCAAGAAAGAGCAGTGCATGATGTCATCACACTACTCCAGGTCCTTCACCGTCTCGAGCTCAGATTTTCACCACAGCATCTCGACGTCTGGATCTGCTGTACTCACACTTGTAGCTCACCAGTTGCACTGTGATGAACGTCAGCTTAGGAAGGCAGATTCCAGCGTGGGTGTAACACCGCGTTGTGTTTAAACGCTTGCATCTTCTTTCAAAGCACCGCTCATACTTCCCATTTAGAAGTCAAAGCAGTTTCAATCACTTCATGTTTTAATATTCCCGTGTTTGTGTGTGACGCTAATCAACAATATTCACACAAAACTTTTTAATAGATCAATTCTCAGATAATTCCCCCAGGTTTGCACAAAAAATCTTAAATTGAAGAAGTCGATACAAAAGTCACAAGAATTATAAATGCTTTTATAGTCTCAGCTTTTTTTGCTTTGTATTTCTTAGTTTAATCAATTCTGAAAGGAACAATGATAAATTTTGTCAGTACATGGAGTTTAGGACTGTTAAGTCTCAATTTATTGGCTAATTCTGTGTATGCAATACATTATCTAAAGCAATAGACATAATTGTCTTCCTTCACTGTTTTTAATGGCTATTCTAATGTGTGCAAACTTTTAAATATTTGGCATATTTTAACAAGGCAAGGAAAAAACTATAGATTCAGGTAACTATACCTAAAATTATTGTGGAAATATAGGCAGTTTTCCTAACTTCCTTAAGTCTTAGTCCAGCACACACAAAAGCAGGAATAATAATATTTTTCTTCAAAAAATTTTATTGTATGCTTTTTATAAATTCCAAAAAATGCAGATAAACATCAGTAAGCCACTTATTTGTCAGAACAAAATATAACTTAGCAGAAACAACCTACAAGTTTACAAAATTTTATTATGTAAAATACAAGAACCAAAAGAAAATTTGTATTATTTTCCCTAGAATCAAAAATTATTGACAGAGTAAAATATATATGTTGTATTTATTATATATTCTACAAAGAGAAATAGATTATCAGCCCAAGAAACATTCCCTTACACAATATTTTGTAAACAGCAAAAATAAAACCACTCTGAAGCCTTCTAAGACCACAAGCAAGGTGCCCTTTCTAACACAGGAGGATGTTTCTGGGAACTTAGGTTTCATATACTCATTTAGCCAGTATTACAAAATGCTTTTCTGTTCATGAATCCAATAAGATTTACAGAGTATTTTCCTGGAAAATCTTTGCAAGGATAAGAGAGAAAAGATAAGAGTTATAGTCGAATGCTCTCAACAAGAAAGGGGTCCTCAAGTGAATCCAATCAGTTAAAGCATTGTCACTGACCTGAAGGCTTCCGGTTAATTTCAGTAGCTTGCTCACCTTTCACCGCAGTGGAAAGGTACACAGCATCAAGCATGTGACTGCCAATTTTTCACTTGTGCAAGTACATACTCCACAGCCATCTCCCTGGCTTCTATTCTGGCATGCCTAGGAGACACTCCTGGCCTGCAAATTAATGGTGGGTTCCATGTGGCAGGAGGAGCTCCAGCCTCAAGGAATGCAGCTCAAAAGACAAACAAAAGCAACAGGGCACCATCCAGCCAATGGACAGCACGTCTCATCCACATTCTTCTTTCCAGCTCTGATTACCAGTGCTACTAATGTCACCATTACTGAAGGATTTGGGAGTGGTTACACGTAAAAATAGGTTTGGAAGAATTAGCTAAGGAGAAAAATAGTTGCTCAAATGACAAAATATTTTTTCACTCACAGAATTGCCTATTTCTACTTAGCGATATCAGTTCCAAGAACAAAATAATATTGTTTCAAGCATAGGCGAGGGAACCAGATGGAGACAGGATAACATTACATGTGTGTACATACATGCTGTTTTTCCTCATCCATCAAAGGTCATCTAAACCATAACATGGAAATAGAATTTTGTGGGAGAATGTTTAATTCATTCCTGTATTTGCATGTGAGTCTCGAATGAAGAAATATTTCATAAATAGCTCTTTAGAGGCTGGGAAAACTTTGTTTACTTCTAGAAGATTCTAAACAATGCAAGAATATAATTTGTCTATGTATTTATATTCTGAGAGTCCACTAGAAATAAATGAGAACATTAGAAATCAAGTTATTAAAAGAATTTAGACATATGCCAAAGCAACAAGTGTGCACATTTTTCAAGAGTCCTTAGTAATGCTCTTAAAAGCTAAGTAGCTAAATATGTTTGATGAAAGAATTATAATAGGGTCAGGGATTTAGCTCAGTACTGTAAGCACTTGCCTGGCAAGCTCAAGGTCATGAGTTCGATCCCCAGTACCACCCAAAAAAGAATTAGGATTGTAATATATGCTTCTGTTTGTGGTCATAATTCTTTTTATTTCAAAGTTTCTATTTGTTCTTCTTCCCATCGGACTTCAATCCAAAAGGCCAGTTCTCTCCTGGTAATAAAGAGACTCCCTGGCATGAACGAGACACTCAGAAGAGCACAGGAGCGTCCCTTCCCTCTCTGCCAAGATCAGCAGGTAAAGTGCAGGATGGTGGAGTCAGACTGCTTGGCTTTGATTCTCAACTCCACAGCTTAGTATCTGGGAGATGTAGGGCAAGTCTCTTATGTTTTCTCTTGCAAAAAAAATAGGAAAATGTTCTCCTCAGAGAGGAAGATAGTGCTGAGCGTCAATGTGAGAATGTATGTAACAAGTTAGCGTACTCTCCGTCCCATAGTAAAAACTATTTACATATGAATCAGAATTAATGTTACTATCATTACAATTATTGTGATGATGATGATGATGATGAAGATGATGATGATGAAAATATACTGTTTCCTGGAAACCTAGCACCTGTGGGTGGCAACCAATTGTGTCTTGAGTATCTTGATTGCGACAAAAGGACATGTGACATCTGGCCACCTGTTACACCATCTGAGAACTATGATCGTAACCCATTTGTCTGCTCTTCTAGCAGCTGATTTTCTTTTTGTTCTGTGATGAATTCAGTTTACAAAATTTGCTAAGTGTATGATATGACTTTTTATAATTTTATTAAGGATTTTAAGAGCACTGTGCAGAAGTCATATTTTAAAATTCCCTTGGTGTCATCTTGTCTAAGCTCCACTTTCAACTTGTGCTTCATGTAGCACTCAGCATCACTGGCATCTCTGTTCTAGGTGGTTTACGTGCCAGACAAGTGGGCAGGTCAGCACAGTGGGGTGTAGTCCACCGATTATCTTCTCCATAGCCAAATACATTTCCTTGAGCCATATCTAATCTGAAGTTAAATACAAGACTATAATTTTGCCTAAAGTGACACAGCTACCTTCATACAGTCCTTGGTCCTTTCAACAGGACCAAGGCTAAAGTCTTTTCCAAGACTCCTGGCAAGAACAAAAGGTTTATATCTATGAACCCCTGCAAAGTTAAAAAGCAAATTACTTAATTTCAACATAAAATGACACAAAGTAAACACTCCCATTCCAAAGTAGAGGACTAGCAGGATACAAATAGGACCAAGACAATCAGTCAACAACCAAGGCAAATCTAAAGCCCTGTAGCTCATATCCGGACTCCTGGGCATATGGTGGGAGATTCCAGAGGGCTTGGGTAGCAACTCTGTGAGTCTTCTGGCTGCATCCCACATGTCCTCTCTTTTGGGTGGGCTCTACTGTGACTTACAGGCTGCTAAGGGAGAGGTTCCCATGTCCCTGCCTTCTTCAACTTCTCAAAGTCTCCAGCACAACTTTAACTTACTATGATTCTGCCTGGTCTTCCAGGCCTCACTTTGAAATCTAGCTTTCATGACCACAGTTTCTGTACTCCCCATGCCAATAAACCAACATAATGTTGATGAGGTGAAGCTAAGATCTGGTATCAGTGCACCATGGCTTCAGCTGTCTTTGCTCAAATGGATGTTTGAAAATGGCTCAGTGAACCCAGTGAAACAATTCCCTACAAAGCTCTGCTAAAGGCAAGAGGCCAAAGGGATTCACTTACAGTGACACTAATTTCTTCAGAAACTATAGTTCCTGCAGCCCTAACTTAATATGTTTCCTTTCAGACAAAAACTTAAGGTTTACAAATTCTTCTGCTTTTCTTTATGCTTTTGATTCTCACTGTAAATCTGGCTACCAGTGGTAGCTATGTCACAACACAAACGCTGGGCTTCCTTAGAATTTCTTTACCAGAACAGTTACTCTGCTACCCTTTTACACAGCCTCCTCTTGTGCCTTGAGACACAAGCAAAATACGGACAAGAGTTTTGCTGAGGTGTAATATACACGACACTGTAGTCCACTTGCCAGTGGAAGATTTTCTCAACGGAAATATCCTGAGCTTGAGTTTTGCTGTCCACATGCCTATGAATATTCTGGTCCTCTAAACATCAATAAAAATCATCCAGCAGTCTCTTCTTATAGGATTCTTGGATGTCTCTAGCCTACATTCACAAAACTCGTCCAATACCTCCAGAAAATTAGATACAAAGACTCTAGTCACAGCAATGGCTTTACCTCTTAGGTACCAAATTTCTGTATTAATTGAAATTTTTTTGTTGCTAAGATGTAATACCTAACACCCACAACTCAAAGGAGATGTTAATTTGGCTCATAGTTTTGTGGGATTTAGTCCATGGCTGGCTGGTTCCAAGCAGAGAGATCATGGCAGAATTTCATGGTATATCATGGCTGGATAATAGAACAGAGGAACAGTGCCAGAGAGTAAGATGCCAGAGTCACAGCTCTATGACTTGGCTGTGCACACCCACAAATGTACTTTTCTGGGGCTCTGGTCAGATCAGAAGGCAATGAAGGTAACAATCCAGGTTAACCTTTACATTCTTTTAAGTAAAAAGAATTACCTATCCTAAATTACAGAGAATATTAATACATTTATATATATGAAAAAATTCAGGGCTTAGTGTTTTATGTCCTCAATAAAGATGGCACTGTTGAGTGCTTTCAGAAATTATTGATCAGAAAATGGCTTTTTACAGGTGCATATCAAAGTCATTATTATAATAGCATGTGAAACCATAATATTAAATTATCTAAATTCATTGAGACAATTGTGTCTGTTCCTATGAAGTAAGGTAATGTGATTTTTTAACTTTCTAGGCACAATGATAAAGTGATTGGAAGAATCAGAGGTAGATTTTGCTAGTGTGGCACTGTGTTTTACAATAGTTACATTATTCATTTGTTTGTTTTGTACCAGGAATTACACGTAGAACCTAGTACTTACCAGACAGGTGCTGTGCTGCTGAGCTATATCCCTGGCCCTTGATACCTATGGTTTGAAATACCTGTGTTCATGAGAATTTGGAGTCAAAACCACCATGATTTTAAATAGCAGTAAGACATTCTTTCTGTAAATCATAAGTAGAAATAATTACAAGACAAACATAGCAAACGTTTACCAAATAATGGCATACACAGAGAAGGCGAATCTGTGGTACCTACAGGTAGACAGAAGCCAGTGAGGATTGACTCAGATAATCCCTCAGATGTGTAAGCAGATCTAAAACTCAACTAAATGCCCTTCGACTGCAGAGTGCATGAAAAAGATGTGATATTTTATATAATGGAATATTACTCAGTTATAAAAAAGGAGGATCTTGAGGCCTTCATAGGTAAATGGAGGTAACTTGAGACTAGCCTCATAAGTGAAATAAATAAGAATTAGATTGATAAATATCACATTGTGTCTCTAGTGTAAAAAGTAATAAGAACTGTAGGAGTAATAAAATCCAAAATGTGTAATTGCTATTGTAAAAAAGCGAGGAAAAGAAAGTGCTCTAAAGGATATAACTGCACGTATGTTTAAGTGTGTAGAACTGACAACCATATTACTAAGTTTTTGCTGGATGGTTGAGCAGAGCTGTTTGCAGTCTCACTGTTTGAATGTCCACTTTGTGCACTTTAATTCTGTAACTTGATCAACTATTTCTAAGAGGACAGTACATAATTTATCAACTAGTGATTTCTTAGTGTTTATTTATTTATTTATTTTTTGGAATTCTGTATTATTGTTTCCCTTGTTTTCAGTTTTGCTTTTTTCTCTTTAAATAATTTTTTAAAAAAAAACTATGTTAAAGCCATAGCAAAACATATAAGGACTACTGATGTGCTTAATTATGTCTGTGACTCATATAACTGACCTTCAGGTAAGCACATGGACTTGTACAACTGACCTTCAGCCTGGCTTGTGGGCTGAAGGTCATAGGAACCAAAAAGGAAATGTGCACATTTTCTCTCACTTAACCTGTTTTCAGGAAAACGGACTGTTTTCACTTGTCTTGGTTTGTTTGATGTGAATTACTGTAAATGCTGTCTTTTTACCAAGTTCATTTGCCTTTCTGAGTAGGGTACACTGACAAAAACACTACGGTCCTGTGAGTTCAGATGGCATGTAGGTCTTAGCACAGCATCTGAAATGCACTAGGAAAACTAATTGAAAAAGATCAATAAAAGCATAGAAAAAGAGGAAGGAGAGACACTTTTATTCTATTTAAAGAAATCTTTTTGATAAAAGAAAAAAGACATGAGATTTTAATTTTCTACATGTTTTTTTATGCATGGACATAAAAACCTACTAAATATCATAGAAGAGATTACTTTCTGATTCTTAGAAAAATTTGATCTAAAAAAACCAAGGTTCATAACTTCAAGGAAAAACAAACTTCGCCCTTGTCCCTGTGAAGTAGTCTCACAATTGACTACAGGAAATTATCATAGATATGCTGGCTGTTAGCAGTCAGACTTGATTTTTACACAGGATACACAAGGACTTTTTTTGTCTAATTTCATCTTTGCTTAGTGAGCACATGGCTCCAGAGAGATGCAAAGTATTTTGGCACTATGCCTACAACTTATGTCACAGCAACAAGGAACAAGGTGTCAGCACGGATGGTATTCACAGTAGCAGCTTCGTAGTTCATTCATTGCTGCCATGCCTCCCCCTCACCCAGGGTTACAAGTTACGAGGGACAATGCACCCTTTGGAGCATTTGTGGTTTATGAATTGTAAATCCAAAGAGAGAGAGACAGCTTGACTGAACCCAAATTACGTTGCAATAGATGGTAATGAATGTCCTGCTTTAGCGGCATAATAGAACCCCTGTTTATTGGCAGTCATTCAGCCTCTGTCTCACTCATCCATTTTCTGTCTTGGCCTTGACCCTAATCCAGCAATTGCACATCCCCAGCTGCTCTTTAAACTGCCTCATTAGCAGCGCACCATTGGGTAGCTCCCAGGACAGCCCTCCAATGGGAAGGAAGTGACATGGCGCCAGAGACTAACAGACTGGCAAGCGTGGCGGTGCACTGGGAGACAGGGTATGTGAAGAAGGTGTTTGAGAGTTTGGAAGGGGCTGACAGCTGAGAAACCTTAGGCACATATCAGCTTTATTGTCCAGCATTTTGGTTGCTTAAGATTCAGAAAAATAACGATTAGTGACTACAAGATTATCTACAGGTTGAAAAGAATACAATTGAACATTTGGCATTAAATACAAGATTTATAAAATTTTTAAGACAATTCCTTTCACTATGTGAAATGGATATTTAGTTACAGTGCAAATCTCACTGATATTTTCATAAGATTCTTCAGATAGTTCAAGACTGTGGTTTAGAAATATTTGGTTTTGGGGGCTATTTTGCGAAGGGAAACATATCTATATCATCCCAGAGACCAAATGAATCTATTATTTATTTGCTTCCTATTATAAGTCTTGTTTACATTTTCATAAGTTTTAGCAAGATATAAATTGCAATGCTAACTCAGTTCACATTCTGTTTTTTAAAACACAACTCAAAATATCTTCTTCATTATGTATTAACCTCACATTAACTCTGTACCACTGAGTTTATTTGAGTAGCTCCTAAAATCTTCCATCCTAACTTAGTATTCATTTGATAAGCTGAAATGAATAATTTTAATCATTTTATTTATGTTCAGTACTCTTATCATTGTCAAAATTCATAGACCAAAGTAAGTACTCTCTCCAGGGGTCATAAAAAATATTTGTCATGCCTTGTAACTTGCTCACTTTTACACATTTGAATGTGTTAGAGGCATTACCATTTTTATTCACTCAGTAATTTTTCAGTGCCTGCACTGAACTAGGCTGTATTCCTCAAGGTACAGAGATAAAAGCATGAGTCCAATAGTGTACTTGTTCTCAAAAAGTTTACTTCTACTGGAAAATCAATGTATTTTGAATCATACATAATGTGTGTTAAATATGATAGAACGAAATGAGCAAAACTGTAATAGGATTTTATGGAAGGCATATTTAGTACTTTTGGCATGATTAGAAATACTTCATCAGGAATGTACATTTAAACTGAGTCCTAGGGGATACGTAAATACATATAAGCTAGTAATACGATGGTAAGTTAGGAGAATAAGAAGTGTTTCAGGCAAAGAGAGAGCCACACACACAGAAAGGCCCTCAAGGGCCCTCAAGGATGTCTGATATATGCTTTATTAAACATTTTCCTGTACCAAACCGGTATCAGAAAGACAGCTGAAGTAAAGAGGTCAGTGTATGGAGGACAAAGAAGCAAGTGAAATGAAAATTCAGGGAATGCCAAGTTAGGAACCCTCTGATGCCCGTATCTCATTGACTGTGAACAGGGATTCAGAGACCCAGACACCAGTCTCAGAGACCTAGTGGCAGCAACATGTAAAGATTCAACTGGATGCTCTGCAATAATTTAATACAAATGCACTCCCAAGTGTTCTCTGTTTGTTTAATTCTTTTTCTTTACCCATAATTCTTTGCATGAGTCATTCAAGAGAAAAATGTTTGTTTCAATAATAATCAAAACTTTAGATGCAGATTGCACAGCAACCCACATCACACATTTGTGTGAGCTGCCTTGGACGAGGAGGCATTCCTGGCTTCCATGAATTGTGACTGGGAACAAAGTAAGAGAAACAGAGGGAAACCATCGGTATGATTCACAGCCTGGCTGCATGAACCTTGCGCCTGTGCCAGGGCTGTGGGAAGAGCAGTTTCCTTCACGCGGGCTGTGGGATGACAGGCAAGGCACTGGTACCAGACTTCTTGCAGTAAGAGTCATAGACAAGCTCTACGGTGTGAGCACTATCTGAGATCTTTAAAACAACAAATTGAATTTAAACAATATTTGCAATGCTAAAAGTTAAAATTTTATTATTTGCTTGTGTTACAAAGTATCCTACCACTCTGATGCCAAAATAAATGAATTTTCCTTATAATAACTGTGTATATTAGATTATTAAAATATTACTTCATGACTAGATACAAGATATCTTCAAATTATCTTATTCTCCAAATTCTTTTTAGCTCAACTTTTACCTAATTATTTAAGTCTTACTACTCTATATATTGACTGTCTTCATATATATACATTTACCATTTATGATGCATTTAATCACTTATTTAATTTTACTTAAATTATTTTTTTGTGTGTTCATATAGCTCCTACCACTAAGAATTCTCAAGAGCAACAGTTATATCTCATAGTTTATTTTATTGTCTCTATAGAAACCCTATTTTTTTTTGTATAGTAGGAATATAAAAAAGTATTATCTTTTTTAAAGCATTGAGTCTGGGGTAAAGGAATTGGGAACTATACATTTTTTTCAGAAATTATGTGAGGCAGAAAATAAAATTAATTTTTGTGAACCTTAAGGAATATATGATTTGATAAATTATATGCATAAATGGTTTATTTTTTCTAGATTCATCTTTTTATTTGACTTCTAAGAAGTTTTCAGCAAATATGATATCTGACTTAAATTTTCTCAAATAGAATTTCTTTTCAAACATGATTGTCTTCAATAAAGCAGGCTTACGCATGGTCACAGACATTCTTTCGTAAACCGCTGTCATTTACCATCAAGAGTCATCAGCGCAGTGAGAGCATTTGGGAAGTGTTTCCTGCTGACTAAAAGTTTGCAGAGCATAAGTGACAGTACAGACATGCTGCTTTGGCTTTTACCTCTCTGTGACAAAATACTGTTTCTTAGTTAATTAACAATACAAAGAAGTGGCTTTTAAAAAGTAAGCTTTAATGGCTCACTACACCAAGGACTATCAGTGGTCAGCTCGTAGTCATGTGTTGAAATAAAAGAATAAAAATATTAGTAAAAGTCAAGAGTCTATCACTCCATAGAGTAAGTCAAGCTTACCAAATATTGCCCAAAGTGTTCTTCGCACACTATATTTATCATTACAGTTTAGACAGAAACAGAGTAAAAATCATTTAAGACAGTTGTGTACCTTTTTAAGGAATTAAACTGTCCAAATTCCTCAATAAACATTTGAGACATAGTAGACAATGTGATAGCAATAGAAAAATAAGTAAATGTTAAACATAATCTCTTAAGAGCCCATTAATCCACTTAAGTGGAAATGATTAAACAGATAATTATACCCAGGAGTAAAATAATCATGATAAGCTAAATATTTATAAGTTACTATTGGATTACTTTTTAGGAGGAAAATTTTTCTTGTGAAGAAAAACAAGAAAGTATTAAAGATACATAAAAAATTTTTTCGGAGTCCTGAGAAATTAATAGGATTACACAACATAAGCAAAACAGGAAGACGAGAAATTTCTAGAGTTGTGAAAACAAAGGCTGAGAAAAATTAGAGCACTTCCTGTGTTCAAATAATGGTGTAGCTGGAATACACACGTCCAGCCTTCCTCAAGGGACTCATGTGTGCTGAATATCCTTGTCCTCCTCTTCATTCCTAAAAATGAGAAAGTAGAAGAGAAATGAGTTGCCTTTTTAAAAAAGTCGATTGGGGAGCAAAGCCTTGCACAGCTCTAAAGTAAGAAACTCGTGACTAAGCTCCCTCATTACTTTTTCTTCAAATATTTTAAAGCTAGTGTATTTCTGATCCACACACTAATCTTCTAAAATTTTGAAGTATGAAAAGATTTGTGACACAGCTAGAATATATAGGAGTTTGTGACAACAGGCTAACAGATGATAAAAGGAAATATAGAGAAATTCTTGAACATAACGAGATTTGTAACATAAACCAGCTAGCAGATATTAAAAGAGAATATTTTCAATGCCTTCTGATTTTTAAAACTGAGGAACTAGCTGGCCTCACAATTCCAAGGGAGGTGTTGAACCATTCGTGTAAGGATGAGACTTACAGTCACCCTTATTAAAAACATACAGTGGCAAAGCTGAAGAAGTCAGTCACAAATTGGAGAAACAGTTTACAAGAGAGAGTTTTCGTGTGCAAAGATCCACACCTCTGGATTTCTCACAATTGCGTGCAGACTCAGTCTAAAGAACAAGACCACATCAGGCAGAAAGCTTGCGTGTGATGGGGATGATAGTTAAGGCTTCGTGTTCTCTAATAATGGATGGAACATAAGCCTCAAAAGCAGAATTTGTTTTAAAATTCTGTACTAAAGCATAGATCCTTAGGGCTTGAGAAGCTTCCCTGAGAGGGATCCAGTGTGGTTGCAAATATCCAGGTGCTCAGAGGAGCTAGGAATGTCCAGCAGCAACGCACCTTTGTCTCAAAAAGATTCTGAGCAACCCGTGTTGAACTGCGTCTCCAAAGAGCCTATCCAAGTCAGCATGGCAATGACAGTCAGTCTGACAGCTCTCAGCTCTCCAGGGATCCCTGAAGCCAGCTCACGAAAGTACCTCCAGAATCACATATCCTGTCCACACAAAATTCCGGCTTTCCTCCTTTTTAAACTCATGGCATTAGCGGAATGTGTGGAAGGATGAATGCACCAACAGAATAAAGAAGCCAATGAGCATGATGTCCGGGCAGTATACTTCCCAAAATAAAGGGAGGGGAAAGAGATGTTTAACTTCCCCACAAAAGTGAGGATTTTTAAAGTTGTTATTCCATGTGCCTGACCATTTTGATCTTGTCTGGTTATTTAATGAAACTTGAAGGCTTTTGATATCTGAGAAAGACCTAAAGTCATAGAATCTATCTTGGGTTCTCCAGAATGGTGATAAAGAAGCAGTATGCAAAATGCATAAGAAGTTACTCTTATAAGAAAATACCAAAAAACTGTTTCATCCAACAAGTCACAGAAGTTCAAATTAATGGTGTCACTTGCAGTAAGAAGCATTTGCTATATTAAGCAGTAAGGTGTCAGTGCAGTGTTCAGCGGCAAGTTGGAGATTTAGAATCCTGGCTTAGGAGGATATTCACTGATTATTCACATCCATAGTACGGAGCACAAGAATCGCAAAAGGATTGAGGACTAAGTGAGTTACTCTATTTGGAAAATCAACAGGGGTAGTGCAGTGGAAGCCAGGACACTGAGTGAAAAGTGGGTATCTTTTAATCAATGTACTAAAGTAATAATCTGAAAGTAGCAGTAAGAGTCCTTGTATTAGAGTTCTCTAGAGGAACAGAATCAACAGAAAATAGATGTATAATTATTCAAGGCAAACGATGGAGTAGGTTTAGGTGAAGGAGTCCATGCTGAGGTCTTGTGTACTCATGAGCCAGAGTGCTGAGTGCCTGTTTAGGCAAGGAGACGGACCCCGTGGGGTGCAGCAGCAGCCCAAGGTCAAAGGCCTGCAAGGTTTCTGGTCTCATTTTGCTTTGGCAGAACAAACTGGAGCAGTGGAAGCTGATGTCTATAGGTGTCTGCAGCACAGCAAAGCACAGATGTGCTCAGGAAGATGCACATCTTTAAAACAAGAGCGCCCCCATCTTCTTTTCCATTTTGCCATGATCAGGGTACAAGTCTGTCAATTGCTGCCACCCAGACCTGAGTGGGTCTCCCCAGCCTCAGTTTGCTGGTCTGCAAGCCATTCATTCACAGACATGCAAATTTATATTTATATTTCTTATTACTTATATTTCTCATCATCTCAATGCCTTTGTGCTTCTCAAATCCATTTCAGATAACGGTTCATGCATTAGATGGGCCAATCGGTCTTGGTAAATAAGACACACAACAGAGAATGTTTTTCTTTTCATAGGGAGGAATAAAGTTAGGACCATATTCTTCCTGCTCCATAGTCCCTGCATCATTCTTGCCTACCTTTCTCTTTTCTTTTTATCTGAAATCACTTTTATTTTTATCTCAAGTAGATATCTAAACTAAGAAGTAAATAGATTAAAACATGAAATGTCCAGAAATTGCAACATGTCTGGTACTTTTGTGCAAAACTGAGGAACAATTCCAACATGCACCATTGTTATCATCACTCTTTTTTGAATAGAATTCCCACTCAGTTGAAAAGAGACCTTGTGCACCAAACAATACAGGGCACAGAAAGAGGTTTGTGCCTAACGATCTACACAGACATATAATCAAATAGTAATTGTAAACCTCGCTGATATGTGACTGCAGTAGAGTGTTAATGAAATATCACAGCAGTTGTAGTAAGATGGTGCTGGTTATTAAAGCTGACCCCCTTCAGCAGAGTAAATTGCCTTAGGTTTTAATTTTATTTTGACAGGATCTTTTATTACTTTTTCTGAAATCAATATTGACACACACACAGAACACTGTATAAAAAGCTAAACAATGCAGTACTCTCAACTATGAAAATACGAGCAACAGGTGGTTTATATTTTTAGTTCCTACATATGCCATGCACTCCACACAAATTATATGTGACACATTGAAGAAGTGCTATGCATGCATTAATGCTGTTAAGTATATTTCATGTCGGCTTCAACTTTATATCCAACAAATATAAAAGCCAGTACAATCTGCTATCACTTTTAAAAAAAGGCATCCTAAAGTTGGATAATAGGGAAAGGTTAGTTTATAGCTTCAAAAAGAACCTGTACACTGGTTTTACTTCTAAACGCAAAGATAACTTCAGGTATACTGCATAATTTTTTGATAAATTGAAAACAAAAAAATGGGATAAAATAAAATAGCAGAAGTTAAAAGCAGAATGGGATAAAATTTGACATGTAAAATAGACTTTAAAGATCATTCCATTGATACAAATTTCATAAGTAGAAAATCTAGAGTTCCTTTAATTAAGTGAATTAATCAGGGTCACCCAGTTAAAGGGAAACAGGACCAGATCTAATGTCTCAGGCAAGTCTGATTCACCCAACCACCATGCTGCAATTTAAAATTAAACATTTCAACCAGTAACATGACTTAATATACTCAGCATTGATTTAAGTGAGAATATACCAGTGTGACAGAATAAAAGAGTGATGGAAGGAGATTAAGATATTTGTTGCACACACATAAAATAAAGAAGGAATTGCTATGATAGTTATGGTTTTACTTTCATAATTTTTGACATGATCATAAATGGTACATTATTCATTCTATATTCTCTTTGCCTTTAATAAAGGCTTCAGGAGGTTATGGTTCTTTACATGGTGAAATAATCCAAACCTTCATTTCTAAAGGGTCTGGGCCATCAGTAAACCTGCCTACACTAGACTACTGTAGTTTTCCATTGCACTTCATCACAGTACATGGTAATACTAAAAGACATACCAAGGGTCTCTTGTTTTCTAAACTTACTCTTCCTTCCATTGTGTAGTAGGTATCCAAATTCCCCTTGGTAATGAAGCTTAATTATCTCAGACAGCAGAGTAACTCCATTATTCATCGATTGATTTGGGTATATAAAGGGTCAAAATCCTCTATGACACTCTTAACTTTTGTTTCTAACACCTTGTTTTACTAGCAGAGTCGCACAAAGGCATGAAACTTGCAACTCTTGAGGCAGGAAGGTTTCAGTCTGATGGTTATGCCCTGCACCCTATGCTGCATAGAATTCCGTGGCCAGCTATAGGCACTCTCACTCAGTCATAAAACAGTGCTAAAAATAACATAATAATGTTGAAAATGTACTGTCTTGTGAGGGTTCATTAATAGCTCTCCGGAACCATATGTGTCCCATGGTCCACAAGATGAACATACCTGAAGCGTACAACCACCTAGCTCATCTTTCTAAACATGTGGCTGATCAGTAGTATTCAGGGTAGGTATTTTGGTTATTTCTGTGCTACAGCCTGGAGTGTTACTGCCCTCTTCACTCTTGGAAATAGATACATTAACATATTTAAATCATGTTAGCATACAAAGTCAATTCCAGAAATCCCAGAAGTATTTTAGAAAACACAGTCTTAAAATTCTGTTCCTGTAAAACCACTCTCAGTACCAACATTTGTATTAGTCTGGAGTCTACAGAGAAATACACACATGCAAACACACACACACACATAAACAAATATACACATATTTATTATAAGAGTTGGCTCATGTATTAAAGAGGGTGAGAAGTCCCAGAACGTGAAGTTGGCAAGCTGATGATATAGGAGGGCTGCTGTTTCTTCTGATTTTGAAGGCAAGGACAGATGTCCTAGCTGGAGGACAATTAAAAAAAGGAATTGAGTTTTATCTATTGTGCCATTTTCTTCTCTGTAAACCTTCAATAAATAGAACGAGGCCCATTCATATGAGGAAGGACAGTCTCCTTGCTCAGTCTGTTTATTTAAATGGCAGTAGCATCTAGAAACACCCTCACAGATATGGTCAGAACAATGTATGACCAAATATTTGGATGTCACTAACTCGGCAGTGTGCCATATGTCAAAAGGCAAGTGATCTCTAAGGAGTCAATACACTTTGCTCCATCTTTTTCATCCAAGTAAACTGTGTTTTCAATGCAGTCATAGTTGTCTCAGTGGCCCTGTCTTCAAATTTTCTCTCAGGTTTGTATTTTCCTATGACTGTCAGCCCTAGGGCTCTTGCATCAGCTCTGAGGTATTCTATTGTGAATTTTACTGGTTTGTACGGTATTCTCACTTACAAAAAGCAACCTCACAAAATCTGCATACACAGCTCCAGTGTAAGCCTCTTCACTGGGTTGGTTTTTGCTATTTGGACTTTCAGCCACTAAACTTGTGAGCTGACTAAACCTCTTCTCTTTGTAAACTTAGGCTTCCTAAGGTGTTTTTATTTATCTTCATTAAAACGTGACTAATACCTTTTTTAGAAGGCTACAACATGACCATCTGCATTCTCTGAAGGCTTAAGTCATGAACCACTATTGAATTCTATTTTTTTTTGTGTATTTTCCTGTTAGTACTTTCATCACCCATAGAGATAAATTTTCCCTAAACTTTTTTTTTCCTGATTTCCCATTCCTACATCTTTTCTTTTCATGATTTGACATTTGTTCTTCTGGTTCTTTACCTCTCCTAGTTATTACTCTCAAAGACTCTCTCTCTCTGTCTCTGTCTCTGTGTCTCCTCTCTCTTTCTGTTTTTTGTCTTTAGATGCTTTTACATGTTTTCCAGAATTCCTTTGTGTAACATTGAAAAGAAAATACCAACAATATTTAGAAACAACTACCCAAGAACAACCAACTTGTTCTTCTGGAAAATTTTACTGAAGCTTGCAAATGTTCAGGGACCTCTTGTGATTAATCATGTGGGTATGAATTAAAGTGACTCATATATTAAAATGCATTCTAAGAAAAGAGTTATGTAATAACATAGAAAATAAATTACATTGTCAAAAGCTAAATTGATTAGTTTGATTTCATGGTAGTAGGCAAATATATAAATTAAATGGTGAATTATAATTCCTAAGGTTTACATAAAATTCTCTTTAATTTTGTGTAAAAGCATGACAAAAAATCTTTAGAAACTATGAAGCACTGCAATTATATTTGTGCTCACTAAGCAACATAACATAATTATTGAGCTACAATTTCAGTGTTCTCACATATGCGACTTTGCTGAGCCATTAGAAACTCAGTGCACTGTTCTCATCAGCTGTCTGGGGACCGCCAGGGCCCAGGAGGATGTATATACTTTACAAGATTTCTCACTCTTTTGCATTATTTGTGCAGATTGTAATTACTCTTTCTATTCTAAAAATCTATTTTTATTGGTATTAGTTTAGTGACTTTAGACTTTAAAAGAAATTGATGATTAAAACTCTTCCAAAATATTTAAATGTATTGGGAAGATAGCTATCACCTTCCTATTAATCTGTTGTTCAAATATTTATACATAAAACTAAAGTCCTGATAAAATAAATATTTGCTTTATTCAAATGATGTTGTTGTCTCTTCTCTCCATCAGTCAAAATATCTATTTATTTGTTCTAATAAGATTATGCAAACAGCATATAAGTAGAAATTGTAGCAGACAGGTTTTAAACTGGAAAATTTCCTCACAGCACATTCTTTTAAATAACATTACTATTTGTGGATAATTTGATATTTGATAGGTCACATAACATATATTTCACATCCTCACAGGTATTTAAATGGTTTCTCTCTGTGGAGAAAGACATATGGACAAAACGACTCAGTGCCAGTTTTTCATTCTGATGTGAAAATTGCTTTTGTGAGAAAAGGAATATCAAGAATGGAAGATGAATTTCTTCATTCACCCAAGTATCTAATAGTAACTATATAAATAGCTCAAAGGGTTTTCTTTTTGTCAAAACATTGAGTCTTGCATTTTGACATGGAAATATTGTTTAAAATGAGAATATTTATTTTGCATCACCACTAGTCTGGTGTTTTCTTTGCAGTTTTTATTTTTTATTAGTCCATGTTTTGCAGTCTATAATGATTACATTCATTGTGAGAAGTTGTTCCTGTACCTGATGCATCTTAATTCTTTTTCCATCTCCTTCCTCCCTCCATCTCTTGACCTCTCCCCATTTGAGAAGCATCTATCTCCTTACTTATTGTTTAACTTATATTTTAGTCTTTGTATTTCAAGTTTCTCATATACAATGTTAACTTGGTTCATGAACTTAATTTGTTTTGTGTCTCTGGGAAAGATGCCCACATTCTTATTCATGCAGGAAAAATGGCCATGGTCATAGTCATCACTTGATAGAGAGTTCTCTAACAAAAACAAAATTTGGCATGTGCTTCTGTTTGCAAATCAAATTTCTTGCAAACAAAAACATTCATGAACCAAGTACCACTGTAAGACAAACTGTGAAATACTTAAGTTTGCTTGTCTGATTGGTATGACCACCAGAAAATTGGATGAGAGGTGCTTGGCTGGAAAATGTCATCTCTCTATAAAAACAACTTGCAGGACAGTTTCTACTTTGTGTGCAGATCACCTTGTAGTAATGCATAGCTTCCATTTGTATAGAAGACACATGGAACTAAAATTTAACTGCCTAATTTTATTCAGCTACCCTATAATATACAGTCTCAGTTCAGGAAACTTTGGAAAGCTGAGATAGTAGACATTATTTATCTTTAGCAGATTCAACTATTTAGCCTTAAAGTGTTGGCTTTTTCTTTTAACTCTTCTTAGGACTTTCCTTTCTAATTTTTCTAGACTGGATTCCAGAAGAACTCCTGTAAAATTTAAGTGTGAACACTATATTCTATTGTAGTATACAAATTTTTGATAAATGCATTGACTACAGACAGTTGGGTTTGATAAATAAATGGTCCTGGGGTAAAGAATGGATGAGAAAAGAAAATGAGAAAAAAAGGATAAAATTGAAACAAAACTTTCTAAATAAGGAAGGAAAAAAGGATCAAAGAGAGAACAGGGCAATGAGAAAAAAGAGGATGTAAGATATATCATGTACACATACCAATTCCCTGTGATGAATGTGATCATTATGTATTTCTAAATTGTACCAACAAACTTAATGAGTAAAAAGGGGAAACAATCACAGCCAAGGGGTGTTTTTCTCTAAAACTGTAACACAGTTACATTAAATTTCCAGGTATAATTTTGAATAAATAAATAGATCTGAAGAAAATCCTGATTCAAGTGGTATTGCTTAGTCCAAATTTCCCTGACCAAAGAAAATGATGCAACAATATTTACAGTCTAACTTAAGAGGTGGCTAACAAATTGTACATTTTTACACATCAAATACATAGTCCCAGTGTTCATAACATAAGTTTCTGCATTGTTTCCTCTAAGAATATCATGTACAAGATAAATCACCTGAAATTCTTGTGACAACATTTCTGGAGGGGGGCAGCCTTATACTGTGTTCAAAACAATCCAGTGTAGGCAGAATCCCAGCATGCACCAGGCAGTCTTGGAACTCGATGCTCAGGCAGTAAGACCACGCCCTGCGTCTGATACCAACTCAAGGCTCATGAGATGGGCAAGCAGGCCTAACCGGACTATGCTCTGCAAACTCCAAGCAGCCAGCAGGGCTGGGAACTCACCTTGCTCCCTGACTTCATGTACTTCTGTGAAATCCCAACACATGGGGCAAACTTGAAACTGCACCCAGTGGAACCTTGGGCTACAGCGGATATCTGTGTTAGCTTGAAGGGAGATTAAGTGACTGCCTCACCGAAACAAGATCTCAGCTGGCTCAGGTCAGTGTGGTGAGTATGCGCCTAAAATAGAGGGGTACAGTGGATAAATAGGGGCAGTAGTAAAGCTCCTTCCAACTAACTGTAAGACCTTGGTAAGTCTGACAAGAGTGAGGGTGACCTCTTCCTACACACAAAAAACATCAGACAGAGTGAGGAGTGTGCCAAGAAGGACTCCCCCAACTTGAAGAAAATCAAAAGGGCTTGTGAGACATAGGCACACAATAGGAACACAATAGGGCCTCAGCCATCACAAATACTATGGACAAGGAGATTTGATGACCTGGAATAACCTGAAGATAAAGTACCAGCAGGAACTAAAACATGACCTACATCAATACTACTAGGCTTGTCAGCCCAGGAAGAATATAGAACTCACCCAACAGGCCCTGCCCCAGGAAGTCAGGTGACTGGCCCACCTATTCATTGTGGGACCCAGCAATTGGACAAACATCAACCTTACAGTAGGACACCAAGATACACTCTATCAACAGTTGACACCAGAAGGTCTGAAGGACCAAATACTAACTCAACAGGGGAAAATGGCAAAAAAAAAAAAAAAAAAAGCAAAATGAAATCTCAAACATCAAGCCCACCAAGTGCAAGTACAGGAGACACTGAAATAGAGGACCCCAAAAATAACACACCAGAAATCTCTGAAAACATAGTGAATGAAATGAAAAAACAACTCCATGAGGCCATAGAGGAAATCAAATTAGAAGTACTCTCCTATGTAAAGATAGAAGTAACAACCTTAGTAAAGGAGTTGCTGAGTGCAGTTAAAGAAGAAATAAACAAAAAAGCACAGGAGCATGCGAAACTGATTGAAATCTTGAATAAACAATATAGAAAACAAGCAAAATTCATGAAACAAACTCAAAGAAACAAAAAATTCTGTTCAAAGCATGCAAAACTGTTTAAATGAAGCTGAGGATAGGATTTTGGACCTTGAAGACAGGATCACAATTAGTGATCATGAAAGGATAGAACTTTTAAAAATAACAAAGCAACATGAAATGACAATCCAGAAGCTTCAAGATGATGCCCAGAGCAACAATAAAAGATTAATAGGCATTAGCGAAGATGCTGGTGTCAATACAAATGACATATGTAAAACTTCACAGAAATAATAGGAGAAAACTTTCCAAACATGGGGAAAAATATGATATGCAAATAAGTGAGACATATAGAATACAACCAACATAAATCTACACCCAGACACATAATAGTTAAGATCTCAGACATACAACATAAAAACAGAATACTAAAAGCTGTTAGAGGAAAAACACAAGTCACCTATCGAGGAAAGCTCATTAGACTGACAGCAGACTTTTCAGCCCAAACCCTCAAGTCAAGACATGATTGCAATGAGATATTTCAAGCCCTGAAAGAAAACAACTTCCAACCCAGACTGATGTACCCAGCAAAACTTTCATTCAAATTTAATGGAGAAATAAGATACTTCTATGACAAAGAACAACTGAAGAAATTTACGTCCACAAAACCAATCTAGAAAGAGTGTTGAAAGACATGCTAGACAGAGATAAAAATGCCACAACCCCCAGAACAGCAGAAAGAAAACACCAGGTAGGATAAGCAATTAAATAAGGGAGAAAAGCAGAAAGCAAACTATTGGAACATAACATGGCAAAGTCAAACCAGTACATATCAGTGATATCCATAAATGTAAATGGTCTCAGTTCAACTATCAAAAGAAATAGGTTGACAGAATGGATCAAGAGACATGATCCCACAATATGCTGTATACAAGAAACACATCTGACCCAAAAGGAAACTCATAGATTAAAAGTCAAAGGATGGAAAGCAGTATTCCATGCAATAGGAACCCAGGAAAAAGCAGGGGTAACTATTCTATTTGCAGACAATGTGAACTTCAAACCTAAAATGATTAAAAGAGACAAAGAAGCTCACTACATACTCATAAGTGGAAAAATTCAAGAGGAAGAACTAACAATTATAAATATATATGCACCAAACACAGGAGCACCCAACTAGATAAGACAGATACTAATGGACATGAAAAACCAAACACACAAGAACAATTATTACAGGGGACCTTAACAGCCCACTGTCCCAAAGAGATAGGTCAGACAAAAATTCAGCAAAGAAGTGATAGAACTGAATCATACCTGCAAGCAATTGGACTTAGTAGACGTTTACAGAGTGTTCAACCCAACCACATCAGAATACACATTCTTCTCAGCTGACTATGGGACATTCTCCAAAATAGACCATATATTATCCCATAAAACATTCTTAAGTAAATACAAGGGTATTGAAATTATCCCAGACATAATATCTGACCATAGTGCACTGAAACTGGAAATTCATGGCAAAATAAATGGCAAAACCTGCATGCATACACGGAAATTAAGTAACAACCTTTTAAACAACCAGTGGGCTACAGATGAAATTAAAGAAGAAATAAAACAATACCTACAATTCAATGAAAATGAGGAAACAACATATAATATAATCTGTGGGATGCAATGAAAGCGGTCTTAAGAAGGAAATATATAGCAATAAATAGTCATATCAAGAAAACAGAACGAGCACATAAACAACCTAATGCTTCATCTCAAGCTTCTAGCAAAAGAAGAGTAAATTAAACTGAAAGCTCATAGAAGAGAGGATATAGTAAAGATTTGAGCAGAAATCAATGCAATTGAAACTAAAAAACAGTACAAAGTATGAGTGAATCAAAAAGCTGGTTTCTTTAAAGAATAAACAAAATTGACAAATCTTTAGCTAACCTTATCAAGAAAAAAGAAAGAAAAAGCCCAAATTCACACAATAAGGACTAAAATGAGGGAAATTACTACAGATGGCATGGAAATACAAAAGATCATGAATACCTGCTTTGAAAATCTCTACTCACTTAGAGTGGAAAACACAGAGGAAATGGACAGATTTCTAGAAACATATGAACTACCAAAGCTCAACAAAGAACATATAGCAATTTTGAATAATTCAATGTCAGCTATTGAAATTGAAAACATAATAAAAAACTTACCAACAAAGAAAAATCCAGGTCCTGATGGATTCATGGCTGAATTCTACAAGAAATTAAGAGAAGATTTGATGCCAATTCTCCTTAAACTCTTCAATGAAATTGAAAAGAAAGCAATCCTCCCTAAATCATTCCCGGAGGCAAGCATTACTCTCATACCAAAACCAGAGAAAGACCCAACCAAAAGGAGAACTGTAGGCCATTCTCACTAATGAAAATTGATGCAAAGATTCTCAATAAAATACTGGCAAATAGAATGCAATAAATCATCAAGAAGATTATAAATCATGACCAAGTAGGGTTCATTCCAGGAATGCAGGGATGTTTTAACATACACAAATCAATAATTGTGATACACCACATCAACAGAGCCAAAAACAAAAACCACATGGTCATCTCAATGGATGCAGAAAAAGCTTTTGATAAAGTCCAATACATGTTCATGATAAAAACTCTTCAGAAACTTGGAATACACAGTATCTACCTCCACCTTATAAAGGCTATCTATGACAGACCAACAGCCAAAATGACAATACTAAATGGACAAAACTCAAAGCTTTCATTTTAAAATCAGGAACAAGACAAGAATGTCCACCATCACCACTCCTTTTCAATATAGTACTGGAAACACTAGCCAGGACAATCAGACAAGAGAGAGAAATAAAATGAATAGAGTAAGCAGCCTGCCATCCTGGAAAGTGACTGTGGTCTGGGGAGCTGTGGCCACCCCAGGGCGGGGAAACCAGAAGCAAGAGAATCTCCTGCGATCCGCGCCATGCTGGAACTTAGGGGCCGAGCCAACCAGTAAGCAGCCTGCTGCCCTGATTTCCTAAGAAAGGACCCTCATCAGGACACAGAGTTTTACTCTGTGTCCCAAGATTGAAGATCTGATCTACCTGTGAGTTACTGCTGTTATGGTTTGTGTATGGATGCCCTCCCAATGCCTCATACAGTTGTGAGCAGGAAGTCTCCCAGAAAGCAGCATCTCAGGCTGTCTCTTTGGGACCCGAAAGTCTCGGACCCATAGAGTGGCCTGGGCTGTTTGGATTGAAAGTCTGCACAGACCTGCATCTCGGCATGACTCGTTGGGACTGGAAGTCTCCCAAGAAGCAGCATCTCGGGCTGTCTCTTTGGGACCCGAAAGTCTCGGACCCGTAGAGTGGCCT
>PVJX010019976.1:0-33987 GCA_004027295.1 Dolichotis patagonum
TATTGTTGTTTTTGTCAGATCGTGGAGCAGAACTGTTAACAGTCTCACTGTTTGAATGTCTACTTTACATGCTTTAACTTTGTAATTTAAACAACTATTTCCAAGAAGTCAGTATGTAATTAGTCAAGTAATAATTTCTTAGGTTTTATTGTTGTACTTTTACTTTTTTCCTTGGAATACTGTATGGTTGCTACCCTTTATTCTGTTTTATTTTGTTTTGTTTTTTCCTCTTTAAATAAAATTATAAAAAAAAAAAAAAAGCCAGCAAGAACAACTAGAATAGGGGAAGGGAGAAAAGAAAAAGGGGAAAGACTTTATGTATATATGTATTCATATATATGTGTGTGTATGCCTATATATACAAGATAGATGACTCCACTACTCATCTGTTAAGTCAATCAAAAAGAACACTTTGTGTTTTCATGATTGATCATTTTTCCATGTTTAAATCTTGTAATCTGAGATATTTTTAAGATAACAATATGTAATATAGTAACCAGTGCTAATTTTCTATTTTTTTAAATTATGTACCATTTTTATCCTTTTTTTAAATTTGAAAAAGACTAAAGGAAAGAAAACCTATCTTTGGCTTTTTAAGAAAAATAAAGTTCCAATTACTGTAGTAAAACCATAGTAATTATTTGCTCTATGTTATTTAGTGTTTTTTATTTGTTTTTGGAGATTTAGCTATTCAGCTCAGATTCTAGTTTTGTCTGTTGCTTGGTTGATTTTAATCTTAGAAAATCAAAGTATTTTTATTTTAAAAATCTATTAAACTTTGGCTTCCCAGCTATTCTCGGGGACAAATAATAACTAATATCACTGTAGATCATCAAAGATCATATATTCTATAGCATATTAGCTCCATATTTGCATGGCAAAATTTGTATAGCTACAATACAGAGTTATTTACCACAATTCAGACTTTAAAAAAACCATAGGTTTTATATCTCAGGAAAATATAAAATACCACTGTTATAGTTTCTGTCTAGATGATCCCACAAAGCCTCATGCATTCATAGGAGTTTTTCAGAGGTGGCTGAATTTAGAGTGTGTGATGCTGGAATTAAGGCTATGTGATTAGTAAATCAGCCCACCTAATCCCAGCAGTGTAAATACAATATAAAAGGTGAAGAAAAATGCTGTTAATGTTCCTTATTACTTTTGCTGTCTTCTGCCACCATGAACAGTTCCCTCTTACGTACCACTCTGCCTTGGAGCCAGTGGATTTATGGACTGGAACCTCTACGAACTGTGAGCTAAATCTACCTTTCCTCCTCCTCCTTTAATTTTGCGTGTTGGGTATTTTGTTGCAGCAATGAGAAAAGTAACCAAGACAACTATGAAGTCTATATCCTTCATTATTAAATATGACAAAGTATACGTAACTGACAAATTTATACAGATAATTATCAGTAACAGTTCAGAGGCTAGAATAACAAGAGATGCCAGTTTCTGAGCAAAGTTCTTAAGCTGGACACTGTAATATAATCTCTGTAGTCATATGTTTTAATCTTCCTACCAGCAATATGGCACAGACAATAGTAGGCCCACTCTGCAGGTGACAAAACAGGGACTAAATAAGTTGTACAAAATTTAGTTACTAATAACTGCGCTGGAATGCTGATCTAGGCAGGTTATTTGCTACAAAGTATAACCCTTTAACCGAAATATCACTGTCCTGGACTAAAATTCAGGTAGGTCTTATCTCCCTAAAGTATCCCATTGTGAATGTAAATTCATTGTATCTACAAAGACAAAAAAAAATTAATACACCAACATTGTATTTAAAAAATTACTAGCTGCATGAATGGCTGAATATTTACTAACTCTACAGTTAGTTAACACAGTAGAATTATTTAATGCATAAATATTTTAAACGTCCATCAAGTCTACCTGGTATGTTAAAAGAGTTAAATCAAAGTCCGATGTCAAAACTTCTAATGCGTAGTTTTACCTTTACCTTTCTTGTTAGAGCAGTAGATTTCCAGAATTTATAGAAAGATATCAATCAGTATTTTCTTCAGTTATTGTTTTCTCAGTTTTGTTCTCAAGCAAAGTACATGTTAATACACAGTGTTTTCTTGCAAGTAAGTATGTTCTGAGCTTTTAAAGTAACTGGAACATTATTGCTGTTGAGGAAAATAATGTTAAGTGGCTTTCTCAGATTGCATTCAAGGGAGTACAGGAACAGATGAAACAAAATTACTATGTAATTAGGGGATCAAGTAGAATAATAACTTTTAAGAATAGGCACTGCTACTTTGCAGGGTCCCAAATGATTTTGTCTCTATTATTATATTACCTAATCTACAAAGCAACTCCATAAACAAGGAACCTGTTAACTATTTCAATGTCTACATAACTCTTTTATACTCACTTGATTCTTCCATTCCTAACTTTATGTCATTACCACCATACTAGCGAACCTGCTGTGGGGAGTACATTATAAGAATGTGAACACAGACATCACCATCTCGCCACTCTGCATATATTTACCAAGCATCACTTATGTGTCAGACACCTGTTACATTTAGAGGTTCATCTATAAATAACACAGGCCTGGTCCTCCTCCAGGGTGGCCACAGGAAATTCAGGTTTTAGATGACTCCTGGGAGCAATCTACATGTGCACAATTACAGTTCTGTGGTTCCTGCACAGGCAGTTTATGAAATATCAGATTTTAACTTTTTCAAAGATAAACTCAGTAAAAATGGATATTTAAACATCATACCACAGTGATATATGTGCACCCATGTTTATAGCAGCACTATTTGTAATAGCCAGATCTTGGAAACAACCTAAGTGCCCATCAACTGAGGAATGGATAAAAGAGTTGTGGCATTTTTATACAATGGAGTACTACTCAGCTATAAAGAATGATCACATTGAGATATTTATAAATAAATGGACACAACTTGAGACCATACTCATAAGCGAAATAAACCAAACTCACATGTGTAAATACCGTATAGTCTCCCTAGTATGAGAGTTGGTAAGAGTATATAAGATTTTATGGTAATTATGATTTCCCATTTCATTGCTTTGAAGCCTTTCAATGTTTTCATTCATCAATTGGAATGGTTTTATTCTGTTTTATTTGACTTTATTATGCGTGATGGTATGAACAGTTGTTTTGAAGAAAACAAAACATGATGGCAGCCATTGCTGATTTAATATCGTCTTCCTTAGAAGTCCTACCATGCTTCTACTCTGCTATTACCATCAGTTCTATCACACTGTGTCTTATTGGGATTTTAATATATGTGATAGTATAAACAAATCTTTTTATTGAAAATGAGATATTATAGTAGTCATTGATCATTCTCTGTTATTCGGTTCAGAATGTCCTATAATTCTTTCATTCTCTTGAATGGCTTTATACTATTGTGTTATGTTTGATATTATTGTATTTGAAACTATGCTCAACTATAGCAGAGAAAGAGATATTTTGATAGCTACTGTTAATGTCCGATTGTCTTATTGTAAAGTGTTGTGTTGCTTTTGTTGTTGTGTTCTGATCTGCTTTGTTCTGCCCTCTTTTGTTTTATTCTCTTTCAAAGAAAAAAGAAAAGAAAAGAAAAGATCTGTTGCTGCCTGTCTTATGAGCAGAAATTGCTCCTAAGATTCCCAACAGGGTGTCACTTTCAAGCTGAGGTGTTAATAGGCATCCTAATACAATTTATTTTAAGATTTTAGTTTTCTGTGGCGCACAATCTGTTCTCTGGGAAACGCTTTTGTTCTTGTTCTTATTTTATGAGGTAGTAATTCTATATACTTTCGTAACACAAGGGAACACGCTTGTGGCATACTTTATTAAATCATTTCTTCTTCTTTTTATTCAAAATTGATCCTCCAGAACCACAATACTTCAAAAAGTTTCGCTACTTTCATTCCTAGAAAACTACCTCCTCCTTGAAAGTTGGATTTACTCTTACCTACTATGTTTCATCTAGTTACAACACTGGAAATATAAAAATAATCTTCATTATTAACTAGTAGGGGCCAAATGCTTTGAAAATTTCTCTTCACAAAAATTTTCACAGATGAGTACTATTATTATCCCTAGTCAAATTAAGAAATAGTCTCAAAGAGGTTAAGCACTTTTCGTGAAATTACAAAAGTAGAGTTTGGCAACGCTGATTCAAATCCAGGACTTCATGGTTCTAAAACTGACTCTCAGCTGCTAGTAAAAAACTGCTTTTCAAAACAAAAAAATAAATCAGTGATTACCAAATAAATGAAGGAGATGTGCATTTTACTTTTATTAAACATCCTCTCTGTTCTGTCACGTTTATGCTTTTATAATTAGTGTGGAGTCTTTTTCTGTGGGTTTTTTAAGTACAGGGTAAGGGGACTACACATTTTAAGTAATGAGACTCAATGTGGTGCCTTCAAGTAGAAAATATACACATTCTAAAGATGCTAATGTAGTTATCTATTTCATACTGCCAGGTTTTTTTTTAATTACTGCTTTCTTTTCATCAAAGAACCCATGAATTTCTTAAAGACAGCATGAATTACTGTGAAAAACTTTCTGCCTCATCTTTCTACTCTCTACAAAAAATACAGAATCTCCTCTCACTGCAGTAGACTACTGAAAGAAATACCACCAACCCACTTTCCATCTCCTCACAATGCCTCTTCCTAAGAAGAGATACCTGATGACCCATAAAACACAGGGCTGCTGCTGTCCCTCTGCTAACTGGGCAGAGTCCCTGTGGACTAAAGGCCAGTTTCCATGCAAAGCAGGCCAGCGTGGCATTAGGCATGAGAAGGAAAAAAATTTCTTGGACATCTCCATCTTCCTATAAAAAGGTAGGTGGGCTTCATACTAGATTTTATACTACAGTCTCGTAATGCAGCAATGAAACAGTCAGCAAAAGAGAGAAAAGAGGATTTATCAATCCTGCTCAAGCAGCATACGACAATCACTGTTCTAAAAATCTGCACACTGGCAGGTTTGCCCAGCACACCTGCCTTCACCTTTTCCCTGCACCATCGTAACCCACTGTGAATGTAAATAACGCCTCAGTCAAGCTGATTCGAAGAGCACAAGAAATTAAGAGGTAAGGCAGGGCTCCTTATACATATTTTTAGATAAGGTACTCAATTCTCATTGGACTTGGAACGTTTTTTTAAAACCACAGAATAAACTTTGGTCCCTTACTCCAATCTGTATTAGCTATAAAAACATAAATGTTTTCCAGTAATACTTTCATCTCCAATATGAACAGAGATTTAGATTTTCGATTTTCAAGTTGCTGCTGATGCTAACCACTTTGTTCCCAAGTCCTAGGAAGAAATCCTTGGTGCCATTTAACAGCTGCACCTCGCATCTTGCCCAAAGAAGTGTTCCTTCATAATCACAGAAGAGAGTTAACTAAGGATGACAGAAGAACCAGATGGCAGTTTGGCAAAAGCAACAGACTGGTTGGGATAAGTAAAATGCTCTCACTATTGTGCACAATCAGGTGGCTAAGAACTGCCTGTACCTTAGAACTGGTAAAACTGTATTTGTTATCAGTTTCACACACACCTATACCCAAATCAGCACATAGCCTCTGCTGGTATTACACAGTGAGAAGGAATATTTGAGAACTGAAAAGTGAAAACACTTTTTCCTTCAGTGTAAGCAAAGGGTGTAAGCAAAGGGTATTTGCACACAAATATCTACATTTTGATGAAATATCAGTATGGTGACTGTGATCAGTTCTGTCCAGAAAGTCACCAAGTCACCAAGACACAACAACTGTGGTAGTTTTCAAAACAATGCATGTAAAGTACTTTGAACTTTTCCCAGGAAGACTGCCACAGGACTAGGATAGAACTGCTTTCCCTTCTGAGTGCAAATATGATGAATAGTGTTCACATTTACTTTTCAGGAGGAATCATTCTCTAGTTAGTGTCTGATGCATAGTCTGCTGGATGGTTTCATTCATTACTCTAGATGTGTTCACTAAGTCAGATGGCACTTCCGAACTCCACCTTCTTGACCAATACACTTTTTAAATACTAGAACCAAATCATGATGCAGAAATGTTTCACCATCTGCAGTCTCATAACCTTGTCAGAAAAAAATACTCCAAAACTTTTAATATCCCACAAAAAAAATGGAAGCAGATGTTGATTCTATCCACACTCTCCTTCCCTAATACTACCTGAAAATATCATGGGTGACCAAATGAAACTACTACTTTCTCCTAGTAAACAACCAACTTTCTACTACATTTTTATCCTCTGCCAACAACTGTTAAAATCAGAGTTCATTGTTAGAAAAATATCATGGGTAAAATTATAAGCCATACAATAAGGAATTTAAAATTTCAACAACTATAAATGTTAACCATCAAACTATACAAGTAAATATGTACACATGTTTTCACTGAAGCAAAGAGAGAGACAGAGACAGATGAACCTACAGTCAGGCAGACAGACAGAGAGACAGAGAGAAATAGAATGTTGTGTAGGTTGAGAGGGTAAGAAAAATGAACGTAACAATACTAAACATATGTGTGTATACATATTTCTATGTACAATACACATTTATATACACACATACACATAAACATGTTTGGATACCACTAAACATGCTTGCACACATGCATATGCTCAGGATAGTTCATTTGACTACCTCAGACTGGGAATTACAGGACTGCAAGGACCACAGGGAGATCACCTAATGATAACCTTTCCATCAGGCAGTTTAATGCTTCAACCATCCAAATACCTGGCTGTCTATTCTGTATCCAAAGCTCCCTGGAGATGTAGATTCATTACAGACCATACTGTACTGCACTTGCAACAGACTCACAGGTGCCATTCTTGACAATGCCACATTTCACAGATCCGTGGTCTGACAGGTTTTCCTAGGTAACTTTTAAATAGACTCCTTCCTGACTGTGACAGTCTGAGAGCTGCAGAACTGAACTTCACATGAGCATGCAAAGAGTTCAAAAGGCACAGACGTGTATAAACATGATGTTAATTTTTGCAACACTGCTGTCAGCTGTACACCAGCCATTCATTTCCAAAGGTCCTGCGCTACCAGAGACAAAAAGAGGTGAAACTTGTTTTCTGTACCAAATCATCCTTATCTGCATGCAGTACCCTTTTGTTGCCATTGGTTATCAATACGCCATTAGATTCATCTAGCAGGTTTGTTCTACCCCTGAAGGAACAGTATTCTGTCCTAATTCTTACTCAGGTCACTTATCCTTAGATATTTCTAACCAGAAAATTACCAATACAGGATAAAACAGTAAGAAACAGCAAATGGACTGATAGTAACATTTAACAGAACTGTAGTTGTTCATTTTATCCTATATTCTAATAATTCCATGAATGTATTAAGTCTTGAAAACTTCAAGTTTCACCATTTATTCTACAATTTACTAAGCATACATTCAACCCTACTTTTGAACTTTTGGAAAGACTTCTAATATAAAACTACCACAAATTTCAATGAAATTTCATTCTTTCACAAATAATGTAAATATTTTGAAACAGTGAAAATGTAATTCATTTCATACATATTTTATCTCCAGTTTTGTTATAAATTTTGAACTTAAATGCAAATAAAATGTTAAAACATCCTAGAGGGATATACATGAGGGTTAACACCTCAAGACCAAGTGGGAGTGCAGAGTTGGTGGTTAAGAACAGCAACGGAGTGGTGCGGGAGGTGAGAGGAACAAATAAATGGAATTTGCAAAAAATGTTTAAATAAACCTTCCTCTTGCCAAGAAATACTACTACTTAACTGCTTCGAAAGAGTAAGCCAATCTAAAAGGAGGCTTCGGATTTGCACAGCAGAAAATTGGAGAGCTTTCTCTCAGCCAGGCCCTCAGTCTCAAGAGCACAAAGAGCTGAATTCTAGCCAATTTTCTGACTGATTTTTTTTGTTGTTGTTGATGAGCTTGCTTTTTATTCTGCAACTGTTTCTAATGCCTTCCGAAAAGAAAGAAGGACACTAAGTCTTTTATTTGAAATTGTGTATCACATGATGGGGAATTACAGATACAAAGCCTTTTCATCTTTTCAAAAATAGCCAGTCCTGCAAGACACAAATTCATCCATGGTATTTACTCATTTTTATCATTTCTAGCGCAAAGCAAGGTGTCCACAGGATGAAAAACAACATTAAAAAAACAGCATAGAGATGTTATAAGTTGAATGACATTTCTAGTCTCCATTTCGCGAAATGTCCTAAATCAAGTTCAATTCTTCAATGTAGGTGAAGAAAAAAAACCACTAAAACTGTAACTGAAGCTTCCACAACAGTGAATTAGAAAATGGCAATATTCAATGATGCTAGGATATGTATTTATTTGTTTATGGGTATTTAGTTTGGAGAGAGAGAGAGAGAGACTTTGACAAAGGAAGTACCTGCCATCTACTATATGGTATGATTTGAAAAGTGACCAAAAAATGACTAATATATTTTAACAAATCTAAGATGTCACTGATTTTTAAGACATATTTTTACCTTCCATACCACAAAGAATGAAAAGGTTTATTTCTAGCCAACCTATGACACACTGCCTTCCTATCACACCAATTTTAAAGAACGTATTCTGAGATATCAAAAATGTGAAGAAAAGTAACAGAATAATATGGCATTTCCCTTAAGTGATTTGTCAACAGGTTTTAGATTCTCACACTGAGTCATTTCCTTAAACAAGGTTCTGATTCTAAAAAGCCCTTTTTAAATGCAAATATTTAACCCAGGAGGTGCAGCAGATTGAGCCATTAACAGTCATTAAGATGCGTTAATGTATTAGCAGTCATTAAAACTGTAAGAAATATTAATTTATCAGATTATCAGAGCAAAGAGGAAAGGAAGACAGGAGGCAGGAAGAGATGCAAAGAAAAAGAAGGAGCTGGGCTTGTGCCCTTTCTCTAGGCCAGCATACTAGAGCCTTCTGGTGCACCCAGGGGCAGTGGGCAATGGTGATTTAAAGGAAGCACGGAAGAGGGGAGCAAAAGCAGAAAAAAGAAAACTGTAAACTCTGCAGATTTGCCTGTGTTTAACCAGAAGATGCACTGAAAACTCACAGCATACATCCATGAAGAAACTACATTTCTATTAAGCGAGAATGTTTAAAACAAGAACTTTCTAATGACACTGACAGATAGACACTGCATTATAGGACGTCACTCCACTGTTAAAGGACACACTCAATTCTTCTCAAGACCTGGAGGTCATTTGCTTATTCGTAGTTTCTAATGCATATTTGATGACCTGTGACACTTTTTTTCTCTTTAAGCCTTCAGAAAGATACTGATTTATACCAAATTAAGTCATGGAATCTGCTTATTAAGAACATAGTTCAAGAAATCACTCAGGGCAAATATTTAGCTTTCAAACACAATGGGGCCACCGACTTGCTGTTAGTCATACTGAAATGACTTAACTTTAGTCCACAGAGTGTAAAACCTGACACGTGTCCTGTGAGGAAGACAGTAACCCAGTCTGGCTTATGAGAAAAAGGCCACAAAAAACCATGAAATGTGCTTTAGGACTTGGAGAAATCCCTTAACCTTATAGCTGCTTCAATTCTAAAGCAGAGATAACACACTCTCCCTGAAAATGGTATCCTAACCAGAGTATTTCTTGGTCATCAAGTCCTAAGACTCAGTGCTCACTTCAGTACCGTAGAAAGTAGAGATACTTTAAATTAATTTATACATAGTACTGTCCAAAATCACCTCATCCTGGATATTTTAATAGGGAGGTTTGTATACTCTATGCATGTAAAATCCAGTGAACACAACTCAATCTCGGCTTGGTGACTGACGGATACTAACATCATCCATATCGAGCCTCCCTGCATCCCTACGAGTTGAAGTAAGTACGAACAACAATGTTGTGTGTTTGGGGAAACACTCCTTCCTTAGCTCTTTATAACCTTCACCCCTACTTTCTGTAGATTCCAAATGTCCTGCCCTTTGAGATGCTCCCCCTAACCACACAGCAAATTTGCTGCCCTGTTCATCACGCGCCCACACTGTTCTTTTGACTTCTATCTCAAGCTGAGCATCAAAATCAACATTTACAAATTATTTGTGTGATCAGGTTTCTCTGTCTGTCTTTCTGGCACTCAGTTACCATGATTCCATGTTCTCTCTGTTACCTTCAAATTTTAACTACATCATAGCAAGCTGCAGGGGAAAAAAAAGTCCATAGTACACAGTAGGTCTTCAGAAAATACGTACTGAATAGATGCTTGTTGAAACAAGGTTTGAGGCCAGCAATTTAGTTCAGTGGCATAAGCGCTTGCCTGGCAAGTGCGAGGTCATGCATTTGATCTCTGGTACCAAGAAAAAAAAGAAAAATCCCGAAACAAGGTTTGAGGAACATAAAAGGCTGCATCTCTTCGCAACAGGCTGGAGATCCCTGACTGTGAAAACACAGACAGAACTGGCTTCTCAGGTTCCCTGTGAATCTGTCCTTCACCCATACTGCAGAGGCCAGAGCCAACAGTGAGTGACTCTGATGTGAGTACTGTCTTTGCACGGCATAGGGACAGTTGTTAATGATCTCCACTCCTAATCCACAAGTCAGAGTATCTAAACTTTGTGAAAGCATAGGGAATAAAGAAATTTTAGCACACAGGCAGGAACTGTTGCTTATTACTGGCCAAAAGGAAACTCCCCAACTACACCACTAATCCCGATTTCAGCCTGGAAGCATGCCACTCTTTCAGGCATCTGCCTTCGCATTGCCCCTGCTCTCCCCCACCTCCTCACACTCCCTCTACCCAGGCCACCACAAACACACATCATCCCCACCATGATTCCTTCTCCTGGTGTGACAGTTTCTCATCCCGCCAGTCCAGAGCCAAACCGTAAGCAAGTTGAGCAACAGCTTCACCTGCATAAATTAGAACACTGACTTTTCCAGTGTTAACGAGAGATAGGTGTTAAAAGCACAGAAACCTTTCACTTTTCTTCAATGAATAAAGGACATCCATAAAATATTAGCACATCTTTATAGTCTCTTAGGAATATTAGTTAACAGAGGTACTATTGTTAATGCCTCTACTTCCCACAAATCAATCACAAAAACAGACATCTCGATACAAAGAATACACAGAAAAACAAGAATTTAAAGGTAAAATCATAAGCCAAGCTTACAAATCATTTTGGTATGGCTCAAAAACTTATTCTTCAATGAAAATTTCTCCATCAACCTCACACAGTAGTTCCTGACAGAGATCAATATGGTATAGGATTGGTCTGCACTTCTCTTTTGCTTCACATGAAAATCTAGTGCTACTTTATAGCCATGGATCAATGACGTATTGGGCTTAAGAAACATATTCAAAATTGCTGGGTTTGGGTGTTATTCATCCCTGACAGGTTCATGTGACAGAAGCTTGGTTTTCAGTGAAGCAAGGTCCAAAGCCGGAAGGCTATTTAGGAGCTCAGGTCAAGAAGAAGGTCCCTACCTAGGGTGTGCCCTCAGAAAGGGCAGCTTGTTTCTGGTTTTGCTTTCCCACACACTCCTATGACTGCCGTGTGTCATGAGATGATGCAGCCAGAGGGACCCTTACCGGAGCCTGTGGAACACTGTTAACCTCCAAAATCAACCTCTTTTCTGCACAAGTATCCTGCTTCTGGTATTTCATTATAGTAACGAAAACCAGACTAACACAATTTAAAAGAATTTCATCCCACAATGTGATATTTCTAGAATAGTGCTGAATATTTCAGGCCCGCAGCAGTCACTGGGGAAACGCTGCCATTCAATGGTGTTTGTGATGCTCCGCAAAATATTCTTTTCTTTTTGTAAAAGGAAGAATAATGAAATATAACTACACCTTTATAGTACTATTTTAATTTACTAACCTTCATTTGGCACTTTATTTAAATAAAATTTAAATCAACTTTAATAAATTACTAGTTTTCCTGAAATGTTCCATCCAAACATTTGTGAAAACATTCTTCAAATACATTTTTTTTGCAATAAAATGAAATTGCCCTTGACACATCCATTTTGACATCAGGAGAGAATGTAATTTGAATATACTGATGATATCTACTGTTTGAATATAATGATGATATACACTGTTGCCCTTAAGACTTAAATTGAGGTTTACAAATCCAGTTAGGGGCAAGGCTCAAGTCATGGCAGCTGGGTGAGCCCTTTTCCAGAGGTACCATCACAGAAGTTCATTATTCATTCCAATACTGAAAACGTTTATGCAGACATATTCCTGGGTGTGTGTGTGTGTGTTGAGACAGCACAGAATCATATGTAACACAGAAATGGAAACAAGCTGGCAAAGAAAATTAACACATTTTACCTACTTTATAATTTTGCTTACAGATATTTAATTCAGTATCATCTTAGATGTCATAATGTAACTACTTCCTCATCAATGGTTTTTCAGAAGTTTTTTTTTTCTTTTTTCTTTTTTAATACCAGGAATTGAACTCAGGGCTTCGCAATTGCCAGGCAGGTGCTGTGCCACTGAGCTATATTCGCACCCAATTCTTCAGAAGTTTCATATTTTAGAATGCTAATATATAGAAAAATAACATCACATATTTCTCTTTATACTACTGTACAGGTTGAACATCCTTAGTCAGAAACTCTTAAATCTGAAAATTTTTTTGACACTAACAGGATGACGTAAGTGAAAAATCACATACCCATCCTTATGTTACAGCACAGTTAAAACATCGGCAGAGTAAAAATAGTGTATAAGATTACTTAGAGGCTATGTAAGATACATATAAAACATAAATGAATTATGCATTTAGAAAGGACCCTATCCTCATGATTTCTCATTATATATTTGTAAACATTCTAAAATCACATCCCAAAAACAAAACAAGTATGGGTCCCAAGCATTCTGGATACAGTCTATTAACCTATACTATTTAAGAAAACTTAGAGAAAGGGGACAGAAAAAATGTTTTTTCTGTTTCACTATAAATAGATTTCCTTCATTTCAGTAATTATTTCTTTAAAAGCAAATATAATTTAATTAAGTGTAATTTTATTAAACCACACTAAATACTAAAATAAATATAATTTTATTAAACCAAACAAAATTCGTCAGTTAAAATAAGTGTTAATATTTTTTATTAAGTCATCTTGAAAAAATGTTCCTCTAAAGGCTGGGGATTTAGCTCAGAGGCATAAGCGCCTGCCTTACAAGTGCACGGTAGTGAGTTCGATCCCCGGTACCAGTAAAAAAAAGAAAAAAAAAAAATGTTCTTCTTTTCATAGACCAGTAGTTAATACAATTTTCTTTTCAAATAAGGATATTAGTTTGGTGTACATTTCCTCAAATACACATATTGTTTTTTCTAAGGACAATCTTTCCTCCAAGTTTACATTATTTTTCCAAGTTTCCTTCTCAAAATAAGTTAACAGTTTTTAGCAAAAATTGTCCAATAGCATTCAGTTATCTCCAAATGCCTAGATAAGAGAAGCTTAAACAATTAGTTCTTTTCCTGAAAAAATTAGACGCAGTGTGATTTTAACCATTGCCATTGACCACATGTAAGTGTCTAATAACATAACTCATCCTGAAACACCTCCATCACCTGTGGGTGAAGCAAATTAAAACTATAATATCCTGGGAGACATCAGCAATGAGCCGACTTCAGAGCTAACAACTATGAAAAACAGTAATTGCTCTGATTAAACTAATTTTTCTTCCTAGTTCCACTCATCATGATCACAGATAATCTGATTTCTACTTCTTTTAGATCAAGTAAAGTGAATGGAATCAAAGGTGAATATATTATAATGTTTTAATATAATAATCCTTATTTTTCAAAGTAGAAGAAGCTATATTTTATAAGACAAAAGCAATTCCATTCCATGTTCTTTTCTAAAAAATACTAAGTCAAAGCCAATTTACTTGTAGTACTTAAAGATAGCTTTTAAATTTTTTCAAATTTAATACAAAAACGCATTTTTTCCAAAATGTGTTAACATCAAATCATAATTCTTCTTTTCCTGTATGCAAATTAAGGGATTTAAGATATACTGTGCCCAAGGGTCTAAATACAACCTGTTATTGTTAGATGACATCTTATGAAACTCCAGATCTCATGACCACTCCACCCATATTTTTTGTAAATCCCACCCTTTGATGTTCATTGATGACTTCTTTATGGATTTTTTTTCCACTCTCAGAAGGCGGGGTAGAGTAGAGAAAGACATATAAAGACAGCCCAGGCAGTGGGCTCACCAGCCTGGAGTGTCTGCTGCACCAGCCCACAGCTTTTTTTGTCAGTAAATCTGGATTCTATCACAGTATCTGCAAATCCACAGACTGAGGGGGCCCGCAATTGCTAGAAAAGTTAATTATGTAATGAAAGACACAGTTTTTGAAGTTTTCATCAAGGAAAACAAAGAATTCACCAGAGCCATGGAGAATGCAGATTAGTCACTCCCTGCCTCATCCACTTCACTATTTTAATTTTTATTTGTTTCTCCTGTGTTAACCTTAAATATTTTCTTTACTGTTTTCCCCTCATTGTCGTTTCTAAAGGTTGGTTGCATATCGGAAGTAAAATCATAGATACAAGAAGACAGGTTAAGAGATTCTGATGCTTTTGGTGTCTAACAATTGAAAATTACAACTCCTGGTTTTCTCCAAGTTGTAGCATATATCAAAGCTTCCTTAACTTGGCATTAACTTTGGGACATCACATTGCACATATTTTTTGCCTTGATCAAAATAATAAATTTATATCTTTGTGTACTACTGTTAGTACCACCACTGATCATTACTACTTTCTTAACTCACTTGCCCCTCCCAACAATACATGATATATTCTTATCTCATTACAAATGTAAAGAAACTGAGTCAAAGAGAGGCTTGATAACATTTACAAGGTTAGTTGGCTGGTGATAGAGTAATTATTCAAATCTAAATCTCTATAGTCTGGTTCTTATTAGCTACGAGATACCTTTTCGTGTGTGTTACTTGTTAACAATGCCATACTTACATATTTCCTTTCTCAGTTTCTCGAAACTTAATAGTAGTGACGCTGGAGTATAAAAATGGTGAGAGTGTAAGTGACTGAGTCAATATGCTCGCTCTGTGACTGGAGAAAAGGTTTTAAAGGAAGCTGCTGACTCACAATAATCAGGAAACAGGGATTAGTTTGAGAAAGATGATAAACCATTATCTTTTACTCTTAATTTTGAAAGTTGTCTCTTGATACTTGAGAAATTTGTCCCAACTCTAAGAAAAATATGTCCATTTTATGGACATATAAGGACAATATGTCCTTTTCTCCAATAAATGTAATGAACACAAAATATAAAAACACATAATCCTAACAACCTCCCTGTTTTGTTTTATAAAATCAAATATGTTCACAGGAAACATGTTTTGTTGCCGTAGGAAAATTTAGCCTTTTAAAAAATTTTGTTGTCTTTTCTTTTTTATGTATTATGAATGCTTCAACTTTTCTAACTTATTATATATTCCCTTTATATATACCTCTTTAAAAAAGCCCTTATATACCAATAATGAAAGTTTCAGATCTGCAGACAAGCAAAACCATGAATGGCTCTTCAGTATGTTTGTAATTACACCAGCTAGAAATTACAGCTTAATTTGGTAAAGGAAAATTAGGTTAAACATCAGGAAATCATTTGTAATACAAACACAAGACTATGTAAGAATAATGAGCCATTCAAAGGAAGCAACTAGATAATCACGACTGGACCCACTCAGAAAAAATAGTCAAAATACCTTGTTATTCCCCCAGAAAATATTCTGCACATGTTGGGGCATGCAGAAAAATAGCTTGCTATTTTTGTCATGTTACCCATGAACACTAGGTCCTGCACTCTTCGTGGTCTCTAGGTGTATCCAATTCCTTCCATTTTAACTCTGTATTTCTCCTTCTTAAACTCACCATGTCTAGAGCTAGTATTTCCTCAAAGATAGAAAATGGATTACCTGATTCAATTGTTTCTACTGTATCCCAGACTATTATTTTCACTATAACACAATCAGCTCCATGAAGCTAACAGGAATAACTACTTGTACCATCATTAAAATGTACTAATCCACAGAAGCCAAGAAATTGCGTGTGTCTGTGTGTGTGTGTGTGTGTGTGTACACATATGTGCATAATTCTGTATATTTGAAAGTTTCCCCTTTCAAAGAAATAATAAGAAAAAACAACTCTGAATATTCAAAGTTTACTGAGCTAGTTCCAGGAATTAATATTTATCCAAGTATCAAAACAATTTCACAAATAGTGAGCATATCATATAGAATTTTGTTGAAAAATACAAACACATTTTATGTGTACATAGCTTAATTACCACAAACATCTCTCCTGAGAAGCAAAAGGACCACAATGATCATTCAAGAATATTATACTGTTCTCTCACTACAGTCATTTCACAAGTCCAGCATGTCCATCTGGTATCGTTCATCATCCTCTCCCTCCTGCTTTTTTCATGTATTAAGTGAAAAAGGATTATTTTCTTAAGACACTTATTAACCCTTATATATATTCAATTTTCTTCAGTAAAGACACATAATGCTATAATAAATGTCACATTTCGAATCTACCATTTTCCATGAAAGCCTTCACTACTTCAAACAAAATCAAATATTTGATCTTTCAAAAAAGCTAATATAATGCTTGATTAAAACACTGATCTTAAAAAATATTGGAAGGACTAGCAGAAAAAGAAAAAACTATCAGAGACAAATTGTTTTCATTCACTAAAGCAACCTAATGTTCTTACCAATTAGTACTATATTTTTACTATAATTTCAATAAACTTCATTTTAAAGCCAAAAGCAATTCTGTAGTTCCAATTTTGCAAAACCTGAGGAATACTTTCTTGTGTGTGCTCTAAATTTGTTTGGTGATGCTAAGCTGCTGCACTTTGGCCCAAACACACTATAACAATTTTTACTCACAAAGTAAAGTAGTGCATTCCAAAGAGTTTAAGAGCTCTACATTTCTATTTAGGCAATCAGTACTATTTGCTAAGCCCGCTTCAACCATGGAAATGAAGTATGGCCAGAATAACCAGAGCTATGCATTTTCCTTGAAATATGAAGTATTTTATGATCTACCATGAGATATTTTATGGTTTCAGCATTTTGCTTATAGTGAAAAATGTACCAAGGAGTCAGTTTAACGAAGGAAACAGTAATAACTTCCTTGACTCAAGGCTTAAAAATGCAATGATGGATTTAGCTTCAAACATCAGAGTGGGGTTTTTTTTTTCTTCCTGGGGAGAGGATTTCAGATGTCTGTGGAAAAAGGACAAGAGGAGAATAAAAAGAGTCGATGAATCTCAGTGACCATTTTAGCAAAACCTATCCCATTTTCTGAAAGATAGGCTCTGAAGACCTCCCCATTTCCAGTACTCTCTGCACCTGGTAGGATGACTACTGACTGTTCAAAGAGGGCCTTTCCGGCCAGTTAGGGGAGATAGAGCTGACAGCCCAGTCCATTCACACTATGGTAAAAGTTCTTTAAAATGTGTATGGGAAACTTTCAAAAAAAAGGGAAACTAGAAAAGCTGTTGCTGCTCCCGCTACAACTGTTATCTTCACACAGACTGAAAAGACTGGCTGTCAAAGACCAACATCCTCACTGCCTTTATGAACTATTTTCTCCTCACTTGCCCTGCAACTACAGAAAAATATGGCCTATTTTAACATGAACTGCTCTTTGACACAGCGTGTATATCAGACCTTTCACATCCAGATGTGATGCTCACAATCTTGTCATCATCCATGTGTCCTGGACACACAGTGTATCTGAAAACATCCTGGTAAATTTTGCCAGAGGGGACTTTTTACATGCTGCTAGTACCATCTGTCACTTCAGCTCTGTCGCACTGCTTCGTGGACCGATATAATGCTGCAACTTCCCTGCTCAAGTTCTGCATATAGTGTCATGCTAATTCATTCATCAACAGCAGGTGACTATCCTGAAATAGGGAAATGAGGCTTACTAATTAATCTACACACACAGAACAATACAGGAGTCTAAACCACATTTGATGTACTACCTGTGCAGGACAGTCTGCTTCTCATTAGTACCTAAAAGGGAAACATGGGCCTATCTATCACTCCTAAACTCCACATCTCCAAGGTATACAACCTCCTCAAGTTTAAAAATGTCAAAATAATTTTGGGTCTACCACAGGGTCAGTAATACTCAAAATGGCTTTGAAAGTCCTCAGGGTTTCAGATACCTACAGTTTATCCCAAAGTAAGCTACCTTTCCATAGGATAGAAACATCAGGCCAGATTTTCCCTCCAGAATTACACCACATAGGAAGTCACCAGCCCCAACAGAGGGTTCTCTCTGTGTGTCCTTTGTTAGAAGACCTCTTGGTAACTGTGTTCAGTATCAAACCTAGGAGAAAGAAACATTTATTGTGCTTATTTAAGAACCAAAGTCTTCTCATTGATACATCATAGCCCTTTAATTTTTTTCTTTTACATGACTTCGGTGAAATTTGAAACAGGGTCCTTGTTTCTGAAGCTATTATGCCAAATGACCTGTATGACACTATGGTGACTGCAGGGTCCTCGGTAATCCTTCCTTTTCTACCTTTGTGACTCCTTCTTTCCTGAATTCACTTAGGCCCAGAGCTTCTGCAAACTCAGTATGGTGCTCTCTTCCGCAGCCAGTAAGCTCCTTTCTTTGAAGAGCTCCTGCATTCTGCCAGTCCAAGCAGCCTTACTCCAAAACTCCTTACCCTACCATTCAGAAGTTCTAGTCAATCTCATCACTTGTCCCTTCCTCTCTAACAGGGTTGGAATCTCAAGTTTGAGATTACAGCCTCTTCAACCCATGAAAATCCTGCAATTATTTCCATTTTGATGACATGCCAGTCATCCTTCATCTACCTATCTAAATGTTTGCCATTGAATCCTAACACATATCTCCCCTCTATTTAGTCTTCCTTAGCTGAAAGTCACTCGCCATATCTATTTCTTTCTGTCACTGCTTCTTCTGAATTAATATTGCACCTATTGTGTCTAGTCTTCAATTAGCAAATATTATTTGTCTCAATTATTTTAAGACTTTTTAAAATATAATTGACTTATAGTTAATTTATATTTTTATAATACAAACAATAATTGATGATTTTACCTAAGTGAAACTACCTCAAACTATCTATGAAACCACTATCATAATGAACATTTTATCTTTCAGTTTTCAACTCCAAAAAGTTTTCCTCATTTTTCATGGTCTCTTTCCCATAACTCCATCAGTAAAAACCCCAGGGAATCACTCTGCTTTTATTATAATGAATCCTGTTTTCCACAATTCCATACAATTTGATTCATACAAAATATGATGAAAATACAGTAAATGTTTAAATTTTTTGACTTTTATTACAAAAAAAGACAATGCCAGGACAGGAATATGGCTCAGTGGCACAGCAACTGCCTGACAAGCTCAAGGTTGTGAGTTTGATTCCTGGTACCAAAAAACAAAAAAAAAATAAATAAAATAAAGACAATGCCATTAATCCCCTTCAAAATTCTCCCTGTGTTCTAACATATTCATTCCGTCATTCTTGCCACTTATGTTGATTCTTGTTTACTCTTCATGGTCATGTTGACTTTGTGGAACACTCAGAAGTTGCATAGTAGCAGACACAGTGAATAAGGTGAGAAGACACACCATAATGGTTTTATGAGCTCCCTTTCCCATTGAATGGCATTTACCAGCCACATTCACCAAGCATGTGATCATAACTCTTCAAAACATTCACAAAACAGGACTTCCAAAACTGCATCGGAAAGATGCAAGAACAAATGGGACAAAGTGTGTATGAAGCAAGGGGGAATATTTTAAAGAGGTTTAATAACACTGTGTCTTTTATTATAATTTTTTAAATTTTATTTTCAAATATTTTATTGTGGTAAAGTATAACATAAAATTTACTGTTCTGATCTTTTTAAGTATATAGTTTAATATCAGTGCTACTATAGCATTGTTCATAGTAAGCACAACTATTCACAATAATAGCCAGACATGGGAAGAATCCAAATGTTTGCCAATAGATGGATAAAGGAAATGTGTTAAATACATAGAATATGATTTTCTTACTTCAACCCACGTCATTTATTTTGATCAGGCCTTGTTCATTACAAACTCAATTTTTGCTTGCCCTTTTCACTCTATGTAACTATGGTGTAGCATGTATTCATGGCTCACTTCCTTGTATTTCTGACATTATTTCTTCATGAATATGTCACAATATGTGTATATTCATTTACCTGCTAATGGGCATTCCTTTTGTTCCCAGTTTCTGGCTCTTACAAATAAAACTGTTATGACCACACATGTCAGTCTTTGCATGGATATGTTTTCATCTCTCCTGAGTAAATACCTCTGTTTGGACTAGGTAGGTCACAGGTTTACTTTCTAAAAAAATCTGACAAATTATGTTCTCAAATAGTGGCACACTTTACATTCCCAATGAGAGGGCCAGCTGTCTCCTATTCTCATCAACATGTGACAAGAGCAGTCCCTTGAACTGAAGCTGCTCTCACAGGTGTGTAGCTAGTGGAGCCCGATACTGCCTCTAGTACTATGTGGAGATCACTCACTGTTACCTCCACTCGTACTGGATATATTTTTACAGGGCCCACACACACATGTGCTACTTAGAGCTCAGCTGAATACCTAAGGGGGATTCCCTGAAGATCTCTGACACTTCCATTGCAAGCAGCTCTTTGAAGAGCTTGTCTAATTCTGTTTCTTTGCTTGTGCTTTTACAATAATGTTATAAAGTATAAAATAAATGTAAAATATCTAATTCTACAAAATGCTTACAGTAAGAGTGTATCGCTTCCTCAAACTAATTACAGGATTCTTAGAAACAGAAATCATTTCGGATAGCAGCCACTGTGTATAGTATAGCATTCAACTATTTATGTTGGTTCAGCTATTTATGTTGAACATATTTATGTGTTGGTTGATGCTGGTTTTTTTTTTTAAAAGCTTGCTGGAATATAATGTATTTATCCAGAACTCTTCTAATTGTACAGTTGCAACATTTACATCTCTGTACTCTCCAAATACACCCTCACACTGTGCAGCTGAATTTAAAAAGCCCAGTAATCTCCTTACAGTATACTAATCCCCAGAGACCATAATAATTATAACTGACTTCAAGGGACTTACAGAGTGGAATCTAAGTGGAAAAAAAAACTTCTAAAGTGTTTTTAACTTAAAACATCTTTTATTATTTGGAAATTATATTGATAGATTACAAAAAGCAAACCAAACTAACAGTGATATGATTGAGAAGACTCTTAAGAAAATGATACATAGTATGAAGAGAAGGCTGAAAGAATATTGATTATATTAAATGATGATTTTATAGATACATATCATAGTAATGATATTATAGATAATTATTCTATTTTCATTTGAGCAGTTTAGCACAAAGTACATTTCATTAGATTTTAGTGGTAACTTGTCTATAATCATATTGCTGAATAAATTAGATTATAGGAAAATAGCAAAAACAATACAAACTTTACCCACAATATAGCAGAAAGTACTTAATCTGTTTCAATCCTCAACTGTCATTTTTACAGAATTCTAATTTCTAAGGTAGAAACAACAGCATGAAAGAAATTGTTTCCTAGACGAGATGTTCTTGCTCCATTTGACTAGAAACACAAATTTCAGTAGAGTGAAAGAGGCAGATGATTATGTTGGAGTCAAAATGCTGCAACTGTAAGGAAATGTGGAAATCTTCAGAAGAATAAGAAGTGAGTGAGAGCTATAGAAAAGCATAGATGACCTAACTCTGATCACTGAAAATAATGAAAATAAAAGGGTGTCAAGCAGCCATTCCTGTTGGAGGCATAAAAACACCACAAGGACAGAGAGATGATAGAGGGAAAGAAAAGGAAAAGAGAATGTAATCCAGAATATACGGACTGTCATAGGAACCCCAGCCTGGAAAATTACCCAGAAGGACTCATACTCAGAACTAAGGTTAAAACTAAAAAGAGAAGGCAGATAAATATAAACAGTAAGCCACTGGTTCACACTCATAAAACCAACAACTAAAGACACATGAAGACAAACTAATAAGGAAGTAAGAAATTGAGTATACTAAGAAGATACTACCAATATTCTCATATTCCACCTTTAAAAGTTTTTCATTTTGGCATTGCAAGATTTCTAAAATTAATACATTTCAGCATCATGACAGTTTACAGTAACTCCCCAAGTTTTCAAAGGAAACCCTTTCTTCCTGAGGCAAACTTGGTTTTCTCAAATTTCAATTAAAATAGCCTCAGATTATCCTTGTTTTTTAAAAAAATCTTTCATGCATAACTACTCATTATTCTGTGATGATCTTTCCTCACACATTGACTGAAGGATAATTTCCAAATGTATCAATCATACCTTAGAAATCTTAAATTGACTGTATATTCTTACTCTTGCAAGAGTATTCTTGAAATTAACTCATTCCTAATAGATGTAACTGCAAAATATATATTTAGGAAATAATTATGTGCTTAAAATGAAACACAAAAATTTTTAAGTAATTCACTTGGTAATAGTTTAGTATTTAGAACACTGGTACTATTTGAGCTTTTAAGTATTTTTAACACAGAAATATGGAATTCCAAAATGATACTGGTGAATTTTGGCAAAGTGAAGAGACTAACAATTATAATAGGGATATATAAAGATATACAGATAGAGATATATGTAAAATGAAATAATATAAAGTTATATTTGCTTAAAGACTAAAAGTTTCACTGAATTGGTATTTCCAGAAAGCAACTCTTTAAGGACTTAAAACTATAACCAGAAACTTGCCTAAAAATGATATGGTCTTAGTCCAAAACTATCATCATTCTAAACTGCTTAGACACTATTATATTAATTACATTATATATGTAAGTTAATAATATGCTACTGAAATCAATGTGTATACAATATGCTTTTATACACGTTTCAAAAGCTAACACTTAGAATGTTGTTAATATCTGCAGGAAAATATCTGAAGTTTTACTACACAGATACAACTAAGTAGACACCATTGTCTTAGTCCTGTGTATACTGCAATTATCACTGCGAAAGTATTTTAGATATCACATCAAAGTTAAACTGAATTGTGTTCCTTTAATTTATATACAGATTTACCTTCTACTGATATTAACTAAACAGTAAGATTTTAAGAATTATATAGTTATTTTAATTTACTTCGTACTTTATACACATGACTTCGTCTCAAAAGCTTCCATTCTTAAATTCTGGAAGTCAGCATCCTCAGATATAACCTAATTCCTGAGTATTTACTATAGAATGAATGGCCTTTGATTTCACTCGTTCTCACCTATCATGTCATCTTTTAAGTTACCTTTCTAAACCGGCCAGTGGCACATGCCTGTAATAGCAGCACTCAGGAGGCTGAGGCAGGAGGATCGTTGCAAGTTCAAGACCAGCCTGGGCTACAAAGTGAGCTCAAGGCCAGTCTGAACTGCACAGTGAGACCCTGTCTCTAAAAAAAGACAAAAAAAAAAGTTACCTTTCTACTTCATGGACTCACTAAGGATCGTTGCGAGCTCAAGACCAGCCTGGGCTACGAAGTGAGCTCAAGGTCAGTCTGAACTGCATAGTGAGACCCTCTCTCTAAAAAAAGACAAAACAAAAAAAAAGTTACCTTTCTACTTCATGGACTCACCATATCTCAGCCTTCACTACAAAATTTTCAGTGCAACTGACTCTCACCATTGAGATTCTCTCCCTATGGCAACCAGATTTTTCAGGCTAAAACAACTCTCAGAGCTGGTGCATTAGTGGTCCTTGGGAGGCAGGAGGATCACAAATTTAAGGCCAGTCTAGACCACTTAATGAGGTTCTGTCTCACTAAACAATGTTGAGGACGTAGCAAAGGGGGAGAACTCTTGCCTACCATGAACGCAGGGTCTCATTCAATCCACCGGGCTGCCCCCACAATAAACAGTTCTTTCAGATTATTGTTTTGTTTCCTTGTTTATAGCATGTACCACATTTGTATACCCTTATAACAGAAATATGTATTTATAAGTTGTATACACATCTTAAGAGATAATGTAATCTATATGATAAATAACACTCTCAGATGAGTTGAATCTAATAAATATTGAATCTAATAAAGTGGTTTTTTCCTTTCCAAGATAATTTGATTTCTAAATCATCCTCAAAGGAGTTAGTCAATAAAATGTTAATATTTGGATGGTTTCAGAAATTCTAATTTGAACCACATTCCCCAGAAATAGGCATGTCCATCACTAAATGAACAATCAGGCCAAAGTCTTACTGAAGAACTGGGTTGAGAATAGTTTCAGGCACATAAGCAAACAGCCCCTTTCTGACTCCAAAACATAGGTACAATACCAGCTGTTATGTTTAGTGACACTTGATATGTGGCACAAGTGGCATGAGAGAAGATTCTATCAACTGTAAAACATAAGCACTGCACTAAGGTCAAGACTGTAGGTCCTTGGGCAAGCGCTGGCGTACATAATCCCAGCACTCAGAGAGCTGAGGCAGGAGGATCTCTACAAGTTCAAGGCAGTCTGGGCTACATAGTGAGTTCAAGGTCAGCCTGAACTCCAGAGTGGGACTCTTGTCTCTGAATGAACAAACAAACGAATGAATGAATGAATGAATGAATAATTAGATTCTAGATTCTCAAGAACAGTGTCCAGTGAAGAACAGAGTCAGCCTTAGAAGCTAAAGATTAGAATCCAGGAAAAGAAAACAATATAATTGGTGAGTCTTGACATATTCATTACTTCATTTGCTATCTTTTCAGAGATTTCTGGTGTATGAATTTTGGGGTCCTCTATTTCATTATGGCCTGCACTTGCCCCTGATGGACTAGATGTTTGGGATTGCATTTTGCCTTTTCGTTTAGGCATTTTCACCTTTTGGGTAAATTTCTGGTCTTTCTATTCCAACAGTCACAAGTTTCTGCAGTGTCTGTTTCAGGGTTCTACTGTGTGGTTGATGTCTGTCAAATTGCTGTTTACCACCATGAAGAGGAGATCTAGTCTCCTGAATTCCTCCTACTGTGCCTGTTGGGTGAGTCCTATATTCTTTCTGGGCTAAGCAGCCCAGAAGTATTGATGTAGGGCAACTCTTAGTTCCTACTGTTTTATATCTTCAGGTTGTGGCAGGTCACCAGGTCTCCCTGGCTATAGTGTTTTTGTCAGCTGAGGCCCTACTGTGTCACTGGGGGTCTCATAACTTCTTTTAATTTCCTCTAAATTTGGGCAGGGCAATATTGGCACACTCCTCAACCTGTCTGATGTTTTCTGTGTGGGGGGGAGGGGGTTACCTACTCTCTTACCAGGTTAGCCAGAGTTTTATTTACACTTGGAGGGATTTTCACTTCTGTCCCTATTTACACACTGCAGACCTCTGTTTTGAGGGGCAAACTCACCACACTGACTGAAGCCTGATGAGGTCTTCTGTTTGGGTGAGGGGTTCCTGAGCCTCTCATCCAGCCAGCATGGTGGTCCACTGCAGCCTAAGGGCAGATCAGCAGCTGTGGTCCCAGGCAACTCATGCCTGTGGCAGACTTCCTAGATGTTCTTGGAGGAGGGGTAGGCCCAGCAGCGGCAGACTCAGGCACCTCAGGCCCTTTGGCACTGGTCCCCGCAATGTTCCCTGTGGGCGAAGGGTGGGCCTAGCTCTCCTGAGCAGCCCAGCTCTCAGCTGTGGATCCTGTGATGTTCCCAGTCCCAAATAGGTCCAGCTCTCAGCCGCCAGGCCTGAGATGTTCCCTGCGGGCGAGTCTTGACATACTCAATTCTGCTACCTCCTGGCCTACTTCCACATGCTACCTGTGGTGGAATAACTAAGGGTCAATTTGTAACACCCAGCTGGACTGAATCAGCATGGTTCTGGGTGTGGAAGGCCCATTTGAAGACTGCTGCCAACAACGTAAGAAGAGAACTGTAAGGGAAGATGGCATGCTAATGATTCTACTAGAGAAGGATGTCATGCTTCTCACTGTTGGAAGCGCTCTGATCCTGTCACTGAGGATGGCTGTGGTCCTCTTTGGAGTTGTGGTCCTTGAGTGTCACTACCTGGCTCCAGTGCAGATCCTTCAGCCTGCTGGCACAAACCCTTCATCTTAGTGGTGTAGACTTTCTAGCTTCCACCACTGACCTTTGGGCCTTCCCAGTGCACATCCTTGAAACAAACTTGCATGAAACATTGTCATCAGCTCTAGGTCACCAGCTGTACTCAAGGAGGGCACTGCCGTGGGACCCAGGCCCTTAACTGGATTCTTTGGGACTCTAGTGCATGGACAGATCTCTTGGGCTCTTTTGTATTTGACTTTTTGGATGAATATTATAAAATGATCCTATAAACTGTGTCCTGTATTATATCTATTCCCTGACTACAACAGTGTTGTATCATAAAACAGCAACTGAAGCCTGAAAGACTCAAGAAAATCCAAAAGCATGCAAGTTTTATCAACTGTCAAAAGACAGAAAGTGTATTTGAGGAAAGTGGGACATGGGTATGTTTCAGTCCTATTATTTTGATTTCTAAACAAAAATACTATGAAAATATATTCTTTGGACAAAACTTCAATGTAATAGCTCATTCATAATTTCTTCTTCATAAGAATTCAAGGCCTCTATATTTATGCATATATTATCCAGACTTTTCATGGCTCCATTCTTCTAAACCTAGTTCTAAGGATGTCCAGTGAGCTGCATGGCTTTTCTTATACAACTAAATCTACCATTTTGGCTACTTCAACATTGCTCTTTATTATCCTAACAAGTAAGATATCAGGCACTACCCAGCAGATACACAGCCTCCTCTCTGTCCAACAACCATTAAAGGAAAGCTATCAATGGTTCCTTGAATATTAAATGTTTATAATGGTTGTCATATTTTAAATAAAGAAATACAAATTTTGTACTAAACTTTAAATGTAATCTTTAGATGCTGCTACAGAAAAGCAATAGCACAGAGGGGCAAAATTTTAAACCTAAAACTTTTAAGAATTTGGCAAGCTGTGGTTTTATGATTTGAAAAAAAAAAATGCCTTCACTCAATTTGGCTACCAAATACCACCAAGTGACCTCTGAAATGCTGCTGGGCCATAAAAGTGTAAGGATGATTAGATTAATAAAACAGGACAGCCACTTCCTGTGAGCTGGCGCCATGCACAGGCCACACGGAGGACAACCAGGCTTCATCCCCTTCCTGTTAGTTGACGCCATTCATGGACAGCAGGGAAAACAAGAAGTCAGTCATTTCCTGTGAGTTGGTACCATACACGTGACGTGGGGATGGGGAGGACAACCAGAGCCCAGGCCCTCTCAGCATGTGGGCTGAGAGACAAACAGAGCAAAGGTCCCCACCCTACAATGTGAACAACCAGCTGATGCAGAAAAACACAGGCTGAGATGATAGCTACTGAAGTAAAATACAATTTATCTTTTTAAATTTTATTTTAAAGGGGGTAAAATTAAACACAACAAAACAGAACAGGACATAAGAAAGCATAAATTTCAAAGCCAGACAACCAGAGATCTTCACTATCTGTCATATTGTTTCTTGTTTTCTTCCAAATCGTTGTCCTTATCTTTGCATATGGAGAGCTCATACTAAATAACATAGCCAGTCTTCTCACAAGATGTACAGTTCAATGGCTCCCACTTGCCAAGCAAGCCGGGCAGGGGTTGGGGGGGCAGTGACGACAACATAGGATGGGGCACAGGACGACATGAGATGTTTGATTCTCAGCCCGTACACCAGCAGGATCACAGCGGCCCCCCAGAGAGAGGAGGAGTTCCTTGTTCACACCCCGAATCAACCACATGGTGCAGGTCCCGACACGCCAGGGTCTCTCTCCTTCAGGCCTCCGAAAGCCTGCCACACTCACAGCTGCATCCCAGAGAGGGGAGGAGCTCCTTGCTCTCCCAGCACCCCGAGTCAACCACATGGTGTAGGTCCCGAGGTGCCAGAGTCTCTCTCCTGCGAGCCGCCAAAAGTCTGCCATACTCACCTGATATTTCTTTCTGATGAACTGACCACTACATTTCCAAAGTTCTGAAATGGCCAACAGACCACTGGAAGAATTCTCTTTAGGCTCCTGTTTGAAACCAGCAGCTATAGCAATCTGCTGGCCTTGCTTCAGGGCCAGAAATAATACAATTTAATACTTACAGTGTTTAGTGTTTCACTGACTTTACAGGCCTAAAGCCAGTAGTCTGATCATCAATTTAAAGGATAACAATACACAGCATAACATCTTCATGGGGAATCTCCTTCTGAAGGTGGCAGCCACTGTTAATTCCCTATTATCTTTTAAGTCCTATATCATCTTTACTGTTTCGTTTGATTTGGTTTTATTCTGTTTTTTCTTGTTTGACTTTATTATATCTGATGACATGGGCAGCTATTTCAAAGATAACAAGATATATTATGATAGCTATTGGGGCTGGGGATTTAGCTCAGCGGCATAAGCGCCTGCCTTGCAAGCAGGCAGTCGTGAGTTCGATCCCTGGTACAGATAAAAAAAAAAAAATTTGTACTTACTATTATTTTGTTTTGAAGTCCTGTACTGTATTCATTATTTTGTTTTTATTGATTCTATTTTGTTCTGTTTTGCTTGATTTTCCTATGTCTAATGGTATGGGCAGCTATTTTGAAGACAACAAGAGGCATTACGGTAGTCAATGTTGATTTCCTATTACCTTGTTTTGAAGTCCTGTATCACTTACACTGTTTTGATTGGCTTTATTCTGTTTTATTTTGAATGGTTTTATATTCCTTAAAATAAAAACACTTTTTAAAAAATAAGAAATTAGATTAACAAAAGGGGTCATGCCTGCCAGAAAGCCAGTGGTTAGAAACCTGAAAACGGGCATCTAAATTCTACCCTTGCCAAAGGAGATGTTTAGCAGAAATGGCTGGAAAATTCTCTCAAAAGAAACACTCTTCATGACATCAGGCATAATCAAGAAAGCATCCTTCATGAATACAGTTTTCTCATCTTTATTCCCATATCACTACTGACAAATCCCAAGAAGCAGGTGGTATGATGAGGTCTTCAAATTCTGTTAGTTCAACTATGCCAACCTTCTTTGGATAACAGATCTGGAATAAGTAAAATTTGATAATTTCAACTAATATAGGCCTCATTCCTTTGACATTAGATGACACTGTGAAAGTAATTTAATCTTCTATTTGAGGTCTCTCATTTGTAAGTAAGAATCATGACAGACAATATCTCCTGAAGTTGTTGTGAATTTAATTAGATGATACATGTCAAGTACCTAGAAAAGTTTTATGCACAAAAAATACAGACTCAATGTGAATTAATATATAGGAAAAAGTATAGATTTGTAATTCAAAGTTCAAGTTCTGTTTATTTCTCTGTACACTGGCAGAATACACCATCAAATTCCCTGATCAAAAGGAAACTCAGAACATTCCTGCATAGCTTCTTTAGTATATAAGAGACAGCTACAGCAGACAGATGCACAAAGCAGACGAAACCGAAGGTCTTCAGAGCTAAAATGTACACATTTTGATTCATTTGAAAATAGTGTTCTCTTCCCAAATAAGCTAGTTGCTCTGCTGCCAGTTGTAATTATAAGAAATACCACTATCTCTGTTTATTATATTAAAAGCTAATTCAAAGGTTGGGAATTTAGCTCAGCAATAAGTGTCTGCCTGGCAAGCGTGAGGTTAAGAGTTTGATCTCCAGTTCAAAAAAAACAAAAAAAAAAGCTAATCCATCACATTTACCTGCTGCTGTGGTCTATGCCACCCCACGTTCATGTGTGGGAAACTTAATCACCAGCATAACAGTGCTGGGACCCAGGGGCTAGCCAGTGAGAGGAGACGATGAGAGTTGCATCTCCATGAGTGCATTGAGGTTGTCACTGCAGGACAGGTCAGTTATCACAAGAGTGCGTCCGTTAAAAGAATGAGTTCAGCCATCCTGCGTTCTTGCTCCTTCTCTCTCTTGCCCTTCCACCCACTGTGGGTCCGCAAAGTGCCAAGCCCCACAGGTTTGAACCCAATACACAACCAATTTCTATAAGTCACCCCATCTCAGGTATCATAGCAACACAAAGCAGACTTAGACTCTGCCTTTAACAATACAGTGCTTAAATTTTGCATTGCAAACTGGAAATATCATGAAAACATATTTATATACAAGGAAAATGTAATGGCTTTATGGGAGCGTAAATAGATAACTCTCAGTAAATGTGAATATAATCATATGCCTGTCTTCTTTTACAATATATTAAATGTGGTAACTCTAATAAACAAAGATAATCTTGGAATAGTGACATACCTGTATAGTTTCCATGGCTGAATACAGTCATAAATTGTTTTAGAGTACTCGATTAAGTGGATCTCTAGTGACCTAAAGTATTAACACATTCTCTAAGCCGTATTTCTGACACACTGTCGTGTATGATTTTTTGCAAATGTAGTTCTTAACTTTTAAATTCAAATGCTAAATATTATAAATTCAATTGATAAAAAGCTCATGAGGCTATCTCTATCCACCAGTGAAGAACAAAAAAACATTGTTTTTTATCACAGATCAAAAGGTAGCAACCACATCTCTTGGCACCCTGCCGCTTCTGAATTAATTTAGCTTATTTATGACTCACTATATTCTCCCTTCAGCTCAAGCCACTTCCTACTACTACTAGGGTTTTGATGTCTTAACTTTTTTTTCCAGACTTTTAGAATTTAGGATAAAGCACTCTCACTTAAAAAAAGGGTAACTGTTAGAAATTCTTTTCTAGCAAAATATGCCTAACCTATAGGAACTGGCTTTTATATAGACAGAGTAAGTATAAGCTTTAAAACTAATTTGAATTAAATATTTACTTACCAAAAATGTCATAATGTAACTATCATATACAGAAATGAGAGAAGAATTTGCACTAATTTTTGTATTACAATTATTAACTGATGAAACAATAGCAATTACTGGCACACAGAATGTAAAATGTGTAAAATATCAATCTTTGGATTTTGAAACACTTAAGGAAAGCAAATCAATGCAAGGAAAAGCTTCTATTTTGCACTCAAGAGGAAACCGTAAGAATCTGTCAGCAAACAGCTGAGTGAGAGGCCAAATACAGCTTATATGTTCTGTACTTACACCTCTCACCAATCTGTCCCTTTTCTACTTCCCCGCATTCTGCCTCTCAAAACACCTCGCCCTGTATTGGTTTTCATCCTCTGAGCCTGACTAGCTGTGTACAGACTTTCTTTCCAACGTCACACTTGCTTGAAAAACTGTTCTATGAAGGATAGCCCTTTAATTTCACATAGCTAAAAGTGTGTATTGTAATGATCCTGTTTGGATTTGTCTCACAAAAATGCAATTAATTTATCAACAAGAACATAAATTTTGTATTACAGTTTTCTCATTTGTAAAATACAGATGAAATAATATTTGCCTCATAGTAAGAGAATCATTCAGTGTGTATAAATTTTAGAATAGGGCCTGGGATGCAGTACTAAGTAAGTGTTAACTATTATTGTAAACTGACTGAATTTCCTCTTATTTTGCAGAAAAGAAGAGAGCTGCTACAAACTTGGAAGAACACAAGCAAAGGTTATTAGCAAGAAGGAAAAGCACAAAAAATGAGTAAACATTCACATGAAGTTCACTTCTCTCTCTGCATTAATTTAGGATACAACATCACCAGTTACACGTTTTTATTGAGCACCTAGCACAAGTAGGCAGTTTTATTATGTGTGACTTCTATTTTTGATTGCCTATCTGTTGACAATTGGATGTGAATTTTTGCATTTTTTGTAGGAATCCATTAACTACGGTGTATATCTAGGTATTTTTGCCAAACAATGCATAAAACATGAGCATTATTGAAATAAAGCACGTAAAACACATAAAGTACCAAATTTTCCATTGTGAAACACAGTAATGGAAAAGCAACTTAATGAGGGAAGGCTTCCTGCTTTGCATTCAGGAAAAAACAGGTAGACAGTCTGACAACAGACACTTCTGTGGGGTAACAGTCAAATGGGCTTCACAAGTAAAAACAGGATGAACTGTCACACATAAGTACACTGCGGACTGACTCACACACTTGGCTAAGAATACATGAATCACAGGCTGAGATCAGATCCAATGTCCTGACACTCTACTTTAGTTATATGTGTTTTCTTTTGGTAATCTTCAATATTTACTTTCTTCTTTAACTTCTTTCTCTCTGGAGTTAATCTTTCCACTAGAGCTTTTCATTCAGTTTGTTTCCATAGCCATTTTATTTCCCTAGTGACTATCTTAGGATTTCTTTCTCCAATGGAATTGGTCACCAAACATAAATACTCTTTATTCTCTCATTAACCCTATTTCTGTTTCTTCTGTAACTGCTATTTGATTTTAAAAAAAAAAACTGGTCTTACAACAGGTCTCCAGTGACCTCCTAGTCACCAAGGTGAATGAAGTTGCCTTATGGTGCTAGGTAAAATGGCCATTTCTTTTGTTCTGAGCTATTCTCTTGTATTTTCTATTGTATTACCTATCAGTGAGTTCTAACAATCCTACTTTTCTTCTCACTTTTCTTGGCTCAACCTTACTCTCTGACTCCCAGATTTTGATGCCGTCTCTCTTCTGTTCGATTCTTCTAATCTCTCCATTGTAAACGCAACTCAAACTCAAGGCTTTCATTAACAATTTCATGTATGTGACTATAGAATCTCCATTACGAGACCTACTGGAACTGATGTCTAGATGGGTTGTTAGCCTCCCATTTCTAACACCTATATGCAGATGTCTCAGTCCACCCCTGCTCTGCCATGCCAAAACACCCTTTTTATGATTCACTATATTGAAGCTGATAATGTGCTCTGGTTGAGTATAAAAAGTATTATGAATTCAAATCCTGCTCTGCCCCATCAGGCTGTGTGATCTTAGGCATTTTACATAACTTCTTCAAGAATGAATCTTCCAACCTGTAAATGCCTACCATAAGATGGTCCTTAAAAGTGTATGTATATGTGTGTGTGTGTGTGTGTATATATATATATATATATATATATATATATATATATAATGCAAATTTCTGATACAGCAAAACAATGTTGTACATACTCACAAACAGTAGATTCTGTAATTATAATTGCCACACTTATTTAACTAAATATTATTAGTAAGAGTAAAAATGTTTTTGCACACTGAAATAAAGTGATCCTTAATAAATGTTAGACATCATTTATTAATCTGGAAAACATATCAATCTGTAGCTACTCTACACTGGATAGAACACTGTGTTCAAAGCCAAAAGCTACATGTGAAAACCAGTTCCAAAACATAAAGCAATCTCAGCAGTCAGTACAGTCTGTGAGTATTAGATTATTCATGTGTACAAAATGAAACTTTAAAAAACTAAATCCCAGTGGCTTTAACATTTGATAGATTAATGAATGGGTAATTTGGCAGATCCAAATATTAACTCCTCATCTGTAATTTTACATATATATAGACATATATATACACATATACATATATGTTTATAAATGTATGTCTATATATGTGTGTATATGTATATGTATATGTATATATATATATATATATATATATGTTTTCCCCCTAGAGAGTCAAGTTAGACATTCACAAACTTTCTCATCTTCTTCCCCGTATTAAAATATGATGCCACTACTCAACCAGGAGCTACAACCAAAAACTATGATTCATTTGCAATTCCTTTTTGGAAAACCTGTCACTGATGAATTAAAATTTTAACAGCAGTGCTGAAGATGTTGGTCCACTACTCAAAAGAACTGAGCACCTACCATCCTTTGCAGAAGAAATCCCAAATTTTGCTGCCCAGCTTTCACGGTATTCCTCTTTTTTATGCCAATGTACCCTTTTAACATTATTTCCAACAACTTGCCTTGAAGCACTCTACATGAGTGCTCTCCACACACACAAGTGGCATTTGCCTTCCT
>PVJX010019977.1:0-34059 GCA_004027295.1 Dolichotis patagonum
TATCTAAGTAAAACAATTTAAAAGGACTGTATGACTACTTGGTCACATTACTTTGGGACCATGATGATGCAGCAGTGTCCTGGAGGAGCAGATGGTAGAGAAAGACTAAAACCTCATCCCTCAGGGTGATTTAACATTGTCCCACTGGGCCCCACCTCTTCACATGTCTGCATCCTTCCTTACACAGGAGAAAGAGGCTTCAACAGCAGACTTTTGAGGGTATTCAGGATCCAACTTCAATATGTACATATCTGAAAAATGGTGTGTCTTTTAGAAAAAACTCAAACTTTAGTCCCCATTTCAGCCTTTGCCAAGGTCAGTACCAAGTGATATGTGCAGTATTAGGACTACAAATCATAGGAATTCATCAGAGGGAGGGAACACTTCCATCTCACTGTTTGTATAGGGTGTTTTCCTCTACCCATCCCTCTGCTTTTGTTTCTGTATACTCCACATCCTTGTTCTTTTGGTTAAGAGCCTGACAAGTACAGGGATTCTAAAATGAAGTTCATGTTTACTTCAGTATTTTATGTATACAAATATCTTCCACAATTCCCTCTGCCAGTGAATATATTTCCCTTGTAAATGAGTTGCACAAGAAGTTTCAAGTGAATTGAATAACATTTCCCTTGACAGTAACCAATCTTAGAAAAAGTGCAGAAAGTTTCAATTTAGAGAAAAGTTTGGGTGAAAAGAGAAAAGAGCTGTAAAACTATGTTTTCCCAATGGACTGAGACAGAAACCCTTAATTTAAAACACAGTGCAGTCACTGGACTAGACTTGGTTCAATTCCTATGATACCCAGAAGAGGGGGATAAATAACGAGCAAAGTTAAATGAGTTCTGTGTTTCTTATTTTTAAAACGTTTTCTCTCAAGCTCTTGAAAACATACTCCTTTTCATTCAGGCTACTTTCTGCTACCACTCCTGAACTGGTTCCCTGGACTTTCCTGGAAATAAACATGAAATTGATATAGTTCTCCTTTTAGGAGGCTTGAATAGTTCAACTTTAGAAGTACTTCAAGAGGCTCCCAGCTGTGTTAATCTGTCTTTTGATATAGGGACAGCCAATGAACATTTAAATACACATTGCAAAAAGAAATATGCATACATCTATATATAAGTATAAAATGCCACTTTCACTGATTTGCAAGATATAACATTGTGAGGTAACTAGAAATCTTAACACTAAAGTTAAATGAATATGTGTGAAAGATTTTAAGTGTCCTTCAGAAGTATCTTTGGCTGAGTATATTTCTTTAAAATGATGAATACATGACATTGTATCTCAGATTTTTCTATCTGATTTATTGTGATAATCTTGACCTGTCATATCTATAAAGCAGGGCAGACCCTAAATCAAAATCTGTCATGTGAGTGTCAATCCTTTATACCTCAGAGGTCAGGAAATGTAGAGGTAAGCAGAGTCTCTGGATCAGTACAATGATTTTCTCTGAAGATTGCTGAGACAGTTGAAAGGCAGTCATGGATGGGAAAACCGAATAATGTGGAAGTTATTCATTTTCCAATTTTAGATTCAGTTTCTTTGTTGTTTATTCTTGGATGTTTTGGTCATATAGAGAGTTGAATGCTCTAAATAAAAGTTGAAGTGGTGTTGATTCTCAAGTGAAAGAAATATTTTAATAACCACAGATAAATCTTAATAGTGTGCCCTCATTTTTCTTCATTGTGAAAATAAAAAAAACTGCTCTAAATAACAGAGTTTTAGAAGTAACATGAAATTTTAGAAGGATTGTTGTATTCATACTAGGAGGATTACTATGTATTTTTTATTTTATTCAGTCGTTTAGGTTATTTTTCTCCTCAAGGTGGTGGGGATAGAACCCAGGGTCTCAAGTCTGCTAAGAAAATACTTTACTCGGTCGGATCTGAATCTATTTCTGTCCCTGGGTCCAAAACCTGTGCTCAAAATACTGATCTTTACTAATTCTATAAGATTAATGTCTGTAGTTTTGGGCTCAATTTTCTTAACATTGTTTATTCTTATTATTCGTGTTCTTAGGTCTTTGTTCACATAAGGGAAACAAATTTCACCAAATGAGTTTTATTGTTGCTAAGCTCTCATACACTTAACTTCTATCCTTTAACTCTTCTTTCAATAATTTGAAATCAGTGAACCAGAAGAGGCTGGATTGAAATGTCGCCTGCTCAGCTTTTGTTTTTCCTTTTGAATAATAATAAAAAAATAGAATCTTTAAAGAACTTTCTTTAGTTCCTTTGGTCCTGCTTGGTGACAGTGGTGTGAATTAATAGGATTTCTTTGAGTTTGATTTAACTACCTTATTCTTAACCAATTTAGGCATTTAAATATTTCTTATGATTTCTCTGGAGACACTGGAACACAGAGAAATCTCTAATTTTTCTCATCTAGCTCAATACTTGTAAATATCATGCACATGCTTGAGTCTCGTAATATATATTCTAACCAAGAAAAGTTTTTTAAAAACCAGACTTATGCAACTAGTGCCTTAATTGGCTCCTTCATTTAGATATTTTATATCAAAATTCTGTCCTTTTAAACTTTTTAATGTGACATAAACTTTCTAGATGAAAACATGCCCCACACTGTGGTATCACTTTAATGTTAGAGCAGTTACCAACATTTTAATATATATTATTGATGTTCTTATTATGTTAGAGTCTATTTATATTAGATGTATGGTCCATCAGTACATGATTTTATTTGTCATATATCATAGCATCTAACTGAATACCCAACCATTTTGGAATAACTGTATAATATCATTGAATAATGAAGAGTAATACATACAAGGTAAAATATAACCAATTTTATTTTGTACCCATGTAAGTTTGCTGGGATCTACAACATTTGCTAGTTAATGCATGGTATGAGGAGAAGGACAAAGTTGATTTCTGCAAGGAAGTGGGTCACTGTTGTAATGACAAGAATAAATGTTTACATTTTTTGTGGCTTTTTTAGTATTATTTAGATTAACACAAAATATTCTCTCCATCTATAACAGCCTCAGAGTTTGAACACACAAGCTGCAGCATTTTTATTTACTTTCTTTTAAATAAAGAATGCAAAGGTAAAGAGCATGTAGTTCTAGTCTGTGTAATAGCCAGGCATGAATGGTCTCACCAAATGGTATTAGTCTGGAATTGGAAGGTAAGTGTTTGTAAGTTTTGTTTGCTGGATCTCTTATTTTTTCCTAGTTTACTTTGCTCTTCTTATTTCTCTGTTAACATTTTTCTTTTAAACTCCTCCCCTTCTAACTTGCATTTTGTTCCTATTGCCCCCAAATCTCCAGACATATTGGTAGCCCCCTGAGAGGCTTGTTCAGCCTCTGGTAACCCTTAGGGATGATAAGGAATAGGGCAGCAAATGGTTGACAAGAATCAGGTTTAAATTCTTGGCAGATGTCTTGTGTGCATAGTAATGTAATGGCATGCATTTAGATGGCCCTGCAACGCCTCATGTGGCCATGGGTGGGTAGTTTCCAAAGTGGCTGGATTAGGGTCTGTGGTGTTGTGATTAAGGATGTGATGCTGGGATTAGGGTGCACTGTTGGGTTTAACAGTGTCCCACTCTGTTGTGAGTGTTACCACTCAAAAGTTGGGTAGCCTGAAGGAATATAAAGGGACAGAAAGTGACTGCTTTGTTATGTTGCTGCTTTGTAGCCTTCTCCTGCCCTGCTTTGCCATGGACTATTTCTCCTCTGTGATGCTCCTCTGCCATGTAACTCTGCCTTGTATCAACCTACTACTGACTGAATCCTCTAACTGAACTGTAAGCTAAAATAAACCTCAACTGAACTGTAAACTAAAATAAACTTTTCCTCCTTTAAGGTTAGGCACTGGCTATTTTGTCTCACGAAGAAGAAAAGTAACTAAAATATAGTCTTTGGGGTTCTTTGTTCTTTCATATTTCAAATGAATGGTTTGTGTTTGTTAGTTTCTTATGTGAATGCTTATGCAAGTAAAACGTTAGAACTCAGAAAACAATCATCGCATGGGCATAAATTCATAGAGTCCTAAATTTGAAGACTTCTATGAAAAAGCTTATTATTGGATGGGCCTTTAAGACTACTGCTGAGGCTAAATGCCAGTAGGACTCATAAAAATGAAAATAATAACAAATTAAAGCTTTGTTCTTTTTGTCCACAATGCTTCCATACTGAAAAATAACATGTTTTTATAGGTTCTATATTAATCTTACAATATATTTGTGGTTAATCAACAAATGAGCAATGATTGTATCGAGATTGTAAAAGTTAAAATGATTTATTTGATAATTTATTTGATAATATTGATATAATTTGTCAAGAAAATCAATGATAAATATGTTTTATAAGCCAATTGTTAGATTTCATCACCAGTTTGCTCTTTAGCAGAACATACACACATACACATACATTCATACACAAAAAGATGTACATACCCAAAAATATTTGGTGGCAATGGCAGCCTTTTAATGTCCCAGAATAACAAAAATATTACATTTTATGAATTTCAACATTGTCATGAGAATGAATGTAAAGTGAAGAAAAAATAGACAATTTTATGTCACTTTGGTACATATATTAAAAATTCTAAAGAATCAATAACATTGTTTTAACTGTAACCAACTGAAGTCAAATCTTTATATTTAGTAAAAAGTCAAATAGTCTAATGTGAATTAATATCTTTAAGATATGCAATAATTTTGATAATATATTTGTATGTGTATGTCTATGTAAGTATATATATATGTACATATTCTTATATCCTAAAGAGCTTATGTTTTGCTTATGATCATTCTAATTTGAGTACTCAAGATAGTTAAAGCACACTGTCATCATCTATTTATTGGTTCTGTTTATACTATTTTTCTTGGTGCTTCAGTGATGTTTGCAAAAGAAGAAGGTCATATTCAAAGAGGACAGCCTGCCAATCATGTTACTCCTGACCTAGTAACACTGCTACAGTGCCTGCTAATGAAAGTTAACCTCAGATTTTGATACTGTGAAAACATCAAATACAAAAGTGGCATAATGATGAAAATGTACAATAAGGATTACCACCCTCAGTTTTGGTTAAGGGTTTATAATATTTCTAGTCAAATTAGACAGTTATCTGGGCTGTATGTGGCTGCATTTAAGAATAATTTTGACTTGTACTAGAAAAAAAGTAAAAGGAGAAGTGTCAGAATGGAAAAAATACAATCTTCTATTCAGAAATACAACAGAGGCATTTTGTGTTCTGTATTATTGATCAAAATGCTTCTGTCAGTGTGTAGTGATATTGAGGGGGAAATTCTACTAAAGTGTATCCCAAAAGGTGATAGCGCCATTCAGTTTAGAGGAGGACATTTTTAGTTCTTTAAAAGATTACTCTGATAAGTATTTGGTGAGTTTTTGGTATTAAAACACTTGGATCTGCTAAGCTATTGTTTTGTGTAAGTCCATATGTGGTCTTACACAAATATACGGTGAACGCAGGCCAAATGTTTATTAAGCTAATTAGTGAGGAGCAGAAAAATGATACAGCTACTGTTAAGGAAAATTATGGAAGAGACATATAAAAGCACTGGAGAAAGATTTTTGGGAAAAGATGATTAGATTAGGTACAGGACTGGTTAATGTCTTATAGATCAGTGGTCCATAAAACTTTAGAATTGCCTGTTATACTAAAATGATATCATTTGCAACCATTAACTTGTAATTTTGCTTTCTCTTAATAGTTTTAATTAGTAGTCAATCAGAGGCACAGTTTTATATAATTAAACAATCCTTACATGGACTGATTAAACAGTGCTCTACTAGAAAATTAAATGTCCTACTTTTGCTTAGCTTGATTTTTAGGTTTTGAAATTATTTTTGGTCTGGGGAAATAGCTCAGCAGTACAGTGTCTGCCTGGCAAGTGTGAGGTCATGAGTTCAATTCCTGGTACCAAAAAATAAATTCCTTTAATATATCTGAGAACCTTGGAACACATTAGAAGATGCAGACACAACTAAAGACACACTACACCACCTTATCTTTGACAAAGGGGTCGAACATGTTCACTGAAAAAAAGCTCTTCAATAAATGGTGCTGGAAAAATTGGCTTTACAAGTCAAAGACTAAAACTAGACCCATGCCTATCACCATACACTAAACTAAAGTCAAAATGGATCAAAGATCTAAATATTAAAACAGAAACACTAAATATACAGGAAGAGAAAACAGGCAGAAATCTTGAAAACATAAGGGTAGGTAGTGACTTCATGAATAAAATCCAAACAGCATGAGAAACATGTCAAAGAATCAATAACTGGGATCTTATTTTATTAAAAATGTTTTGCATATCAAAAAAATCACCAATAGTGTGAAAAGACAATCCATAGAGTGGAGAAAGTTTTAAACAACTGTTCCTCAGACAAAGGACTTCTATCTAGATCATATAAAGAACTGAAAGTATTGAACCCCCCAAATTCAAAGACCCAATCCAAAAATGGGCATCTGAGATGAATACACACTTTTCAGAAATATGAATTTCAAATAAATAGATGAAAAATGTTTGACATCACTGGTCATTCAAGAGATGCAAATTAAAACATCAGTGAGATTCTATCTCACCCCAGAAAGAATGGCCATCATTTAGAAATCAACCAGTAACAAATGCTAGAAGGACTGTGGGAAAAAAGAATCTTTCTCCACTGTTGGTGAGAATGTAGACTGGCGCAACCACTGTGGAAATCCTCAAAAACTAGGATTAGAGCTCCCCTTTGATCCTGCTATGCCACTTTTGAGCATTTTCCCATAATAATTAAAAACATCATACCACAGTGATGTATGTTCACTCATGTTTTTAGCAGCACAATTTGTAAAAGCTAAATCTTGGAAACAACCCACATGCTCAGTAATTGAAGAATGGATGAAAAAGATGTGGTATGTTTATATAATGGAGTCCTACTCAGCTATAAAGAATGATAAACTTGAGATATTTACAGGGAAATGGATGCAACTGGAGACCATACCCATAAGTGAAATGAATCAAACTTGGGCATGTAAATATTGTATTGTCTCCATAGTAGAAGAAACTGAAAAAGTAAATATGATTCAGAATGTACAGTAGATACTGTGAAGCAGAAAGAAGCTGTTCAAAAGGAAAGAGAAACTGGAATGGGGGAAAGGAGAAAGTGAGGGAATAGGAAAAAATACATATATGCACACAAAGAACAGTTATACTAGTAACTGACATCAGTTCATTAAAACCAAAGGTGTGTGTCTCTATTGTTTTATCAATTTTTCATGTCTATAGCTTGTAATAGGAGTAACTACTTTGAAAATAACAATACACAATGTACTAACAATTGTTACTCTCCTACAATCTTATTTTGAAATTTTGTAACATTGTTTTTGTTTTGTTTTTCTTTAAAATAAAAAAAAGAAATAGTTTTCAACAGAATTGTCACTGTCATGCAAGAATCACTCTGTAAATGTGTAAAACACAGGAGAAAATGGCCTAGCAGTGATACTTGAGGGGCTTATGTTTGGAGTTAAGATTAGTAAATTAAACTCTTCAACCAAAGATGTATTTTTTTTTTATTTAAGAGGAAGGAAAGATGAGATAATAAAGTGGAAAGAATAAACCAGAGACTACACGATGTTGAGTATTACTTAGAGAAAGGATTGAGAGACTTACAGTTGTGACTTGACTAAATGGAATTTTGAGAAGATAACTATCTTAACATTTGGAGTGTGCTTGTGCGTGTGTGTGTGTGCGTGTGCATGTGTGTGTGTGCATGTGTGTGTGCATGTGTGTGCGTGTGTGTGTGTGTGTGTGTGTGCGCATGCACATGCATGTGCTGCAGCAAATGATATAATGTATCTCTTTTACCTGCCGTTCCATAATCAATTGCACTATACTTTCCAGTGTTCTAAGACTGCTTAAATTTTTAGGTTTTTAGAAGCTAATGAGCAGGCTAAATCTCTTAAATAGATTATTTATTCATTAATACACTATGTATTCAGCAATTTTGGAACCCAAAATTTGATTTGCTGGATGGATGCTTTAATCAAACATAGGAAACAAACAAAAACCCTTTAAAGAGTTTATATTAAAGTCTTTTAAAGATTTTATATTAAAGTGCTCTAAAAAGTCATGTAATAAATAAATATGCTAGTGTAATTTGTGATGATGCAATGAAGTTGAACATAATTCAATGATAAACAGTACTAGGTCTAGGGGTGTATTTTATTGGCATAGTCAAGGAAGACACCTTTTGAGGAAAAGCCTTAGAAAGAGACTGAAGCAAAGATTATTCATGAAAGATGGTAGAAATATTCCATATGTTAGTTTCTTTTGGCTGCTGTTACCAGTGCAAACTTTTTTTCTTTTTTTTTGCCTTTTTCAGATAGAGTCTTGTTATACAGTTCATGCTGGTCTTGAGCTCACTGTGTAGCCCAGGCTGGTCTCGAACTTGGAATGATCCTCCTGCCTCAGGCTCCTGAGTGCTGAGATTACAGGCATGTGTCATCAACCCTGCTTACTACTGCAAACTTAGTGATTCACAGCAGCTGAAATTTATTCTCTCACAGTCCTGGGTTTCAGACAATCACTGTCAAAGTGTCAAACCAAGACTGGTTCCTTCTATGTTTTTGTTACTTTATCAAACAGAATAGTTTGTGCTGCCATTGTTTGATTGTCTGTTCATATTTTATGCTTTGATTTTGTAACTTGAACAATTACGTCTAAGATAACAATATGTAATTTATCAACTAGTCGTTTCTTACTGTTATTTTCTTGAAATTCTGTGTTATTTCTACCCTTTTATCTGATTTGCTTTTTTTCTCTCTTAAAAAAAAGACTGGTTCCTTGTGGGGACTGGAATGGAGAATCTGGTCCATGCCTTTCTCCTAGATGCTAGTGGAAGCCAGCAATTCTTGACATCCCTTGGTTTGTGGATAAATCACTCCTGTCTCACCCTCTGTCTTCACAGGTTTTTTTCTGTTCTGAGTGTCTTTATCCCTTTTCTACCTCTGTCTTTTATCAACAACCTGTAATTTAGGCCCATATTAAATGCTGTGATAAACTCATTTGAAATCTTTTATTATATGTGCAAGCTCCTTTGTCGAAAAGAAAGCTACAACCAGGTGTGTTGGTGCCTGCGCATCATCCCAGGATTGGGAGGCAGAGGCCAGAGAATCGCTGTGAGTTCCAGGCCAGCCTCAGCTATAAAATGAGTTCAATGACAGTCTTATTGGGCCCCTGGCCAAGAATCCTAATCCCTGTATTAAGGGTATCGTGAGGGGGTCAAAATAAGAAACAGAGACAAATTTACTAATACATGATGAGTGACTGGGAAGTCAAAGTCTCAGATGGGCCAAGAGAGTGACACAGTGTATTCAGTGATAGTTGGGGCTAGTGAAAGATTCAGTTGGCAGAAGACTTAGAGGTCTATGACTCAAGCGACAAGTATAATCTTGGAGTGACTCAAGAGGGTGGAGATGATTTTATGCCAAGAAGGATCTTGCCTTAGAGTGTTTTTTAGACTTAGTGGTTTTATTTTTACTCTCAGTGAGGGGGGAGACGATGATGCACCCCTAAATTTTAGAGTTAACGGGGGGGGGATCTCAAATGGGTGGTACTGATAATCCCAAACTTCCATTTTATCCCTTAGAAAAGTGTGCAAAATAGTTGTGAATTTGTGGTCACCAACACAGCCTGAACTGCATAGAAAAACACTGTATCAAAAAAAAAAAAGAAAAGAAAAGAAAAGAAGAGAAGAGAAGAGAAGAGAAGAGAAGAGAAGAGAAGAGAAAAAAGAAAAGAAAAGAAAAGAGAAGAAAGCCACATTTATAGGTCCCACAGGTCAGGGAGTGGGTGTATTCACACAGGTAAGGGAGAGTGCAAGTCAATCCACCACACCAGGGAGAAGGATTAGTATGTTTAAAAGCAAAGATGTAGTAAAAAGAATTGGTATGTCAACAGAATGAGTGAACATTTTGTTGAAAAACAGGTCATAATTCAGTTGACCTAATAGGTAATGTTGTCACACTGCCAGCTATATTAACAAATAAAATTATGGGATAAGCCTCATATGACTTTTCAAAAATAAGGGCCTGCCTGTAAAGAGTTGAAGTTGTGGAATCTATCTGATACTTGGGTGATCAGTTAGAGCAATTTCAAGTGCCTTATGACTCAGAGATTTTACTCTTTATGAAAGTACAGTAAACATATAGGTAAATTTTCTCCAACTTCATTTTTTATATTTTACTTATTAATCCTAAAAGGGTTATTTTTCAGTGCCCTTGAATCTTTTGTGGTGGAATTGTATCCTACTTCTAAAGCCAATGCTTAACATTTTCCATGACACCTCTGTGAGAAAGAGAAACCGTAAGTCATAGTGCAACAATATCTCTGGGTGTGTAGACCAATCAAGCCTGGTCCCACAGGAAATTTTTATATAGCATCACTTTGCAATGCCTATTTAATTTCTTTCTCTAAGATGCACTCATAGAATTCAGATTACAGTAGAAAGCAGTTACTGTGCTTTGTAGTCTATTTTGATTCAGAAAAAAATCCTGTCCAAGTAAAGCAATTCTCTTAGCATGCATTTTTTTTCTAGCATTAAGTAAATAGAGAGTACTTTCCTCCATCAGAACTATACCACTGGGTTGTAGCTGACCGCGTCTTTAACCACAAATAATATAACCTCTGAAATGTGACTTTTCTACTTGCCTACCTGACAAGGTAGTGCTGAGATTTTGATTTGTTGCAGTAACCAGCCTGCCTTCAGGTAGGCTTATAATCATTGCCAAGCATTGCCAAGAACTTCAATCAAAAGCTCTCAGGGCTGAAATATTGGCGATGTTAATAAGTATACTTTAGGAACTTTTCTGATCAACCATATTTTTTTCTTATTAGTTTCTATAATTTTCACTGTTCTTTATTGCCTTGGAAGATAACTTCTTGAATAATGGCATCCCGATGAAGAAAATCAGTTAATTACCTAAAGGCTGAAATTTGATGCTGATAAAACAGCTGTGCAGTCAGAACAAAGCTAACATAAACATACTCTGAGCACCTTTCTTCTTCAAAACAAAATGGAAATAAAATATTGAAAACAAAACTGGCCTTTATAGAAAGCAAGTCTCAATTTCAAGAAAGATAATTTATCAGAAACAGAAATCCATAATTTTATAAGGATTGCTTTTAAATGTGCATTTGTCCAAATGTGGGACACACACACTAAGAACTGATGAGACACATAGTAAGTTTTAATGATTTAATTAGGAAACTATGTCAAATAACAATTTAAAAATTAGGGGCAGAGTCAATAAATTAGCTCATTTGCTCATCTACAAAGGCTTATAGATAAAAGAGCTAAAATACAGCTTCCTGTAAAGAAGCAAATGGGATATGTCTTACTGCTAAAATGAAACCTGACCAAAAAAGGCAGTTTGGATAATAGGATTTTTTCTTGAAGTGGTATTTGAATATGCTTAAGAAAATTGCCATGCCTTGTGATGAATGTGAGGTTGGATGGAATAATTTACTGAATAGCATGTTGTGAAAACATTTTGTAAATCATGTTCATATTAGATTTATTTTTGCCATTAAAATATAAAAAGCTTCTCAGCAATTTTTATCCTTTATGAGAATTATAATGTATTGTGCTATGTTACATTTTTTATATTTAACTTGAGTCTTATTTTCCTGTTGTATTTGACCTTGAAAAATGGAAAATAAACTAAAGTCATAAAATATTACTTTCATCTTATCTGTGTTTTATTACTTTCATTTTTCCCTTGTTAGATAAGTATATGAAAGTTTCTGGTGTAGAGACAAAATATAGAGCAGAAAAAAAATCAAGAAGCAAAAGATATTTACCAATTTGTATCATAAATCCCTTTTAAAACACATAATATTATAGTAATAAGAAGGTCTAATTACTTTTTGATATGAGGAACAGAAAGTAAATTCCTGAAGTTTTCATTTTAAGTGAATATCCTTCATACAAAAGTTCAGATTTCTTTTCATAAGTAATTTCATTTAAACTCACTTAGTTTTAAAGATAACATTCATTGTTACAGTTAATAGATCATATAAAGAACCATGTAGTAGAAAATAGTTCTTTTCTGGTATAATTAATTAATTCAACATGCTCCTGAAAGTGAAGGGGAAAAGTTCAGTTCAACGGTATCCTGCCTGTCATGTGTCCTCTTTTTGTCCTTTAGCCTGACTTTCCTCTTAAGGTTTTAAAATAAGTTAACATTTTTGTGCTTCTGAGAGTTTTAAATTGTTCTGTTCAACAGTATAAGTGAGTATAGTTATCTGATCTCTTCGGGTCCAAGATGACTTTTCTTACAGTAGGATTGACCTGGATTTTCAGTTTCTGGTTTGTGTGTAGTAGATAGTACACATTTTTTTATATCACCTCATGTCAGGGAATGCATTAAGAGTAACAATGAAAGCAGCTAACAGCATTTGCTCTATCACTGACATCATTAGAAATCCATTTATCCCTTCTCCAGTCCCTTCTGATTGTGTATGGGATGTGTCATACCTGCTCCTGAATTCCTCTACCTTGATGATCGTGTAGCGTCTTCTCCCTCCTCCTAGCCCATCCCTTCTTACATTCCCATAAACATATGCCTCTTGTTTCAGGATCATTTCAGCAGCACATAAGAGCAAAAAGCCAAGAGCAGTCTCTAAGCTTTTGTTACTTGCCATGAATAAGTGTGTGGAAATGAGAATAGTCCTCGTGTATGTAGTTTTTTCTTGGAATAGATCATTTTTCATTATATTGTAATCCCACTGAATGACCTTGCTTTTCTTATTCACTCTAAATACATAATATAAAAAACATTTCCTGAGGCATAAAAAGCATGCCATTGGAAATTCCTTAATGAGCCAACAATAATGAGTAGAAGGAGTTCAGACTGGAAACACAGATGAAGGTCATTTTGTATATGTAGTTTTTAGAATCATTAAAGCATATAAAATATTCCCTATAGGTAGTGGAATTAAAAGTTTCTCAGGTGAGCTATGATAAGGAATTTCCAGATTATGCATGAATTTTGAGGAATTTTGTTTGTTGCAAAATAAGCATATTTTTTCAAACAGTTACACATTTTTATAGATGCTATAAAATTTAACTAATAAAAATGATTACTGTAAGTTCATCTGAATTTGAAAATATTTAAACTAATAGTGTATTTTTAAGGCTGGCATTATTAACAAAGCTGTAGTTTACTTTATACAGAAGTAGCAAAACAATAAGGCAAAAAAGGACAAAAATTGAATCAAGAAGATACAAAAATTCTAAATAACACAGTATCAGTCAATAAAATTGAAAATGTATTTAAAAACTTATCAACAAAGAAAAGCCCAAGTCCTGATGGATTCACTGTTAAATTCTGCAAGACATTTAGAGAATATCTAATGCCACTAATGATGAAACTGTTTAATGAAATCAGAAGGGAAGCAGTACTTTCAAAGTCATTCCTGGAAGCAAGTATTACTCTGTTAGTAAAACCAGAGAAGGACCCAAACAAAAAAGAAAACTGCAGGCCAGTGTCTCTAATGAATGTATATGCAAAAGTCCTCAATAAGAAGCTGGCAAACAGAAAGCAGCAAATCTTAAAAGAAAATTATACACCATGATCAAGTAGGATTAACCCAGGGAATGTAGGGATGCTTCAACATGTGAAAATCAATACATGTAATGCACCATATTAACTGAACCAAAGACAAAAATCACATGATCATCTCAAAAGATGCAGAAAAAGCATTTGACAAAGTTCATTCAGCACCCATTCATAATAAAAGCTACAGAAAATTGGAATAGCTGGTCTTTATCTCAATCCAATAAAACCCATCTATGATAAACCAAAAGTCACCATCATACTAAATTGACAAAAACTGAAACCTTTCACTGTAAAATCAGGAACAGGGCAAGAATGTCCACTATCACTAATCCTGTTCAATATAGTTCTGGAATCATTGGCCAGAGGAATTAGACTGGATAAAGAAATAAAAGGGAAACAGTATAGGAAAAGATGAAGTTAAATTACCATTATTTGTAGATGATGTAGTACTACACATGGAAGAGCCCCAAAACTCCACCAAAAGATTTGTACATTCAATAACCAAATTCATTAGTGTAGCTGAATACAGATAAACACTAGAAAATCAATAGCATTCCTGAACACAAAACAACAAACTCACTGAGAGAGAAATTATGTGATCTATGCCATTCACAATAGCATCCCCCCAAAATGAAATACTTATGAATCAATGTAACAAAGGAAGTAAAAGATCTACATATTGAAATATACGGTACTGTGAAAGGAAGTCAAAGAGGATATCAGAAAATGGAAAGATATCCTTACTCTTGGATAGTAAGAACCAAAACTGTGAAAATGGCCATACTCCCAAAATTGTTATACAGATTTAATGCAATACCAATCAAGATACTGTTAACATACCGCACAGAACTAGAGAAAATAATTTTAAAATTCATTTGGAACCAGAAGAGACCTATAATAGCAAAAACAATTCTCAGAAACAAAGGTAAGGCAGGAGGCATCACAATCCCTTCCTTGAAATTAGACCATATAGGCACTGAGATAAAAAAATAGCATGGTACTGGTAATAAAACAGACCTGAGAGGCAATGAAAAAGAATAAAAGATGAGAAACTACTCCAAACACAATCAGCCACCTAATATTTGACAAATGAACCAAATATATTCACTGGAAGAAAGACAGCCTCTTTTAAAAAATGGTGTTTGAAAACTGGCTTTCCACATACTAAAGACTAAAATTACCCCCATGTCTATCATCATGTGCTAAACTAAAATTGAAACTGATCAATGTTCTAAATATTAAGACAAACACTAACTCTGCTGAGAAAGCGAATAGGCAGAACTCTTGAAGATAAAGGTGTAGGCAAAAATTTTATGAACAAAACCCTGATCACAGGAAAAAATACAAAGAATAAATAACTGGAATATTATCCTATTCAAAAATTTGCACATCAAAAGAAATCAGCAATGGAGTAAAAAGACAACTCACCAAGTAGGAAAACTTTTTAGCTACCTTCAGGCAAAGGAGCTATATCTAGAATGTATAAGGAACTGAAAAACATCCGACTCCCCCAATTTAAAGACCAAATACAAAAATGGGCATCTCAGGTGAATACACTTTCTCAGATGATGAAGTACAAATGGCAAATAAATATATGAAAAGATGCTCATCATCACTGGCTATTAGAGAGATGCAGATTAGAATAATGGCCATCATTAAGAAATAAACTAATGTGCCATGTTGGAACTTAGGGCACTGAGCCAACCAGTAACCAGCCTGCTGCCCTGGTAAATGACTGTGGTCTGGCAAGCCGCGGCCACCCCAGGGCGGGGAAACAAGAAGTAACAGTGTTTCCTGAGATCCGTGCCATGTTGGAACTTAGGGTGCTGAGCCAACCAGTAACCAGCCTGCTGCCTACCGGGACGTGGGCTTAGAATCAAACATACCATATTCCCCCCCACCACTAACAATCGATATCCAGGGATCTGGGTATCTCTTGGGAGGTAACCATATGTGGTACAGCAAGTGGGGGGAGTTTCCTTCTACTATCTCTACAGGCAGATATTTTTATCGCCATTTTGTTATGTCCTGATTAATGGTGTTGCTCTATTCAACATTCTGTTTTGATGTGTTCTATAATGCTGTGTATTTCTTTCGATTTTACTGTACCTAACAGAAGAACAACTATTTTGAAGATAATGAGATATACAATGGTGCCTATTATTGTTATCCTGGTGACCTGCTGTGATGTTCTGTGCCAATTTCACTACTGTCTCAATTGGCTTTATTCCATCCTGTTTTGTTGTATATTACTACCTCCAAGTTAATGAAAATTAAATAAAAATAAAACAATAGAACATGAGAAAACAAGGTAACAAAATACCTCTAAAAACTCCCAACTCCATCAAAGCTGATCCATGTGACATGGATGACGAGAAACTCAAAAACAAAACAACAGAATTATATAAGGTGATTAAAAAGGAAAACATAACAACAGAACAGATCAATAAGGTACTGAGCAAGCTGAAACATGATATAACTAAACAGATAATGTACTTAAAAAGCAAAAGGAGGAAAAGAAAATGCACTAAAGTATATAACTTCATGTATGTTTAAGTGTGTGGGATTGATAACCATATTACCAAGTTTTTGTTGGATCGTTGAACAGAGCTGTTTATAGCCTCACTGTTCACTTTGTCTGCCTTTATTTTGTAACATGAACAACTATTTCTAAGAAGACAACATGTAATTGATCAAGTAGTGGTTTCTTAATTTTTTTTGAAATTCTGTATTATTTCTAGCCTTTTTTCTGTTTTGCTTTTTTCTCTTTAAATAAAACTTTTTAAAAAAGGAATAAAAAGAAATAAACTAATAACAGATGTCAGTGGGGCTGTTTGGAAAAAGTCACACTTACCCACTGTTGTTGAGAGTGTAGAGTGGTGCTACCACTGTGGAAATCTGTGTGGAGATTCCTCAAAAAACTAGGATTAGAGGTCCCTTATGACCCAACAGTTCCCCTTCTGTGTATCTTACTAGAGGAATTAAAAATATCATACCACAGCATTATATGTACACTCATCTTATAGAAGGACAGTTTTCAATAGGTAATTCTTGCAAACAATCCAAATTCTCATCAACCAAGGAATGGATAAAGAAGAAGTGAGGATTTTTTTTACACAATGGAGTACTATTCTGCCATAAAGAAAGATAAACTTCAGACATTTCAAGGTAAATGGGTGCAATTCGAGGCCATATTCTTTAAGTGAAATAAATCAGACACACGTGTATAAACATTGCATTGTCTCCCCAGCATGAGAAACTGAAAGAGTAAATAAAGACCAAAATATACAATAGGATACTGTGGAATTGGAAGAAATTGTTCAGAAGGAAAGAAGAATAGGGTGGGGGAAGGGGAAAAGGAAGGAAGGGAAAAGGGAAGCAAACTATACAAAAAGGATAAAATGGAAACAAAGCTTTGTAAATAGGGAGGGAAGAGGAGTTGAAAGGAGGAGAGGGGATTGGGAAAACAGAGGAATCAAAAATACATCATGCACAGATGCAAATTCCCTATGATGAATATAATCATGTATTCATACAATGTACCAATAAACTAAAAAAAAAGAAATATAGTTAATACATAAAAAGTATTCAGAACAATACTATAAAGTATATGGATCCCCAGAGCTGGGGATTTAGCTCAACGGCATAAACACTTTCCTGGCAAGCTCTAGGTTATGAGTTCAATCCCTGGTACAAAAAAAAAGGACAGGGATCTAAGTTTTCAAATAGAAATGCGCATGCATTTTATCAATTTCATTAGACAGAAAATGATAATTTTTATTTTTAAAAAATTGTTAAGTTGTAATATACATACAAAGGGTACATGTATCATGGCCATGTAGTTCAATTAACCTTCATGGAATAAACACTCATTTAAAACTAACTTTACCAAGAGATACCACCTTCATGTAAGGGTAACCATTTTTCTAACTATCAACATGTGGGTTATTTGGTCCATTTTTGTATTTTATGTAAACTGATACAATATGCACACTTTTGCCTGGCTTTTTTTTCTTAGTATGATGAGAAAATCAGATTTTGTGTTGAATGTTCATTGAATACTGTATAGAATTCCATGGTGTGAACATATCACAATTTATTTGACAGATTGATGAGTGACTAAAATTTTATTTTGAATACCATAGTGTTACTATGAGAAACATATCTCTTTCACCTACAGTTTTGTGAACGTACATGTGCATTTATGTTGATTATGTACTTAGCGGAATTGCTTCATCACTGAGTATGTGTATGTTCAGCTTTAGTAACCATTGCTCTTTTTTTGCAATGTAATTGTACTAATTTATGTCCTCAAGAGCAAATTTGGAGCTTTCCTGTTCCCCAACATTTTTTGCAAATGTTGGCATTCATTTATTTTTTATTTTAGTCTTTTAAACATATTTATAATGATAAATTGTGGATTTAATTCTCATTCACCTACAAAAATAAGTTGATAGAAAATTTCATCTGTTATTTAGGTGTCCTTATTTTTGATGTATCAATTGTTATGAAAAAAGTTTCAACTGAGTTAACACAGTAAGTCCCTGACTTACACACAAGTTTTATTCCAGAACACTGCTTAGTCAGATTCATTTGTAATTCTGACAAAGTGAGTCTTATACCTTTGACACAAACTTACAATGTAAAGCATAAAATAACAGACACACACACACACACACACACAAATACTGTAAATGTACTACTTTTACAATGATTTTTAAATGGTAATACAGAACAGTACAACTGTAAATAAACTATTTTTTGCTTTTACAGTTACCCTAAAATAGTAAGGCAGATATATGAGCTACTTAAGTGATTTGTTCACATCTATAAATGTTAATAAAGCCGGGTCTGGTTTTTTTCCATGAAAGTCTGCACTCAAATATTTGTAAGTCAGGAACTCACTGTATGCAGAGCTTTCTATGCAATGTTTACAAATCCATTAGTGGATGTATACAATACAAACATCTGCCTCTATAGTCTCAGATTTGATTCTTTTCATTATCTTTGGATAAAAATACTTAGGTTTCAGGTAGTTTGGTTAAAATTGTACCCATGTGAACAAAAATTTTGCCTCCTACTTAAAAACATTTATCAATACCAATATCATAGAACTATTCCATATTTTATTCTAAAACATATATGTTATAAAATGTATATATATATATAATTTTACCTTTTACATTCCATGTTGAATTGTATTTCATAATAACATAAAGGTCTAGAAACTTTCCCTCCTTAAATATATCTGTTTGACCGAGTACTATTGATTGAAAACAACATTCTTTCTCCATTTTTGCTATAGAATCACCTTTGCTATCAGTTAGATGATTGTGGTATAGATCTGTTTATGGAGTACATTTTATACCATTTGGCAGTTTATCATCCTGCCTTCACCATGTGGTTCTAATTATTAGAGTTTGTGATGGGTCTTGCTTTTTGGTCATGGTAATCCAAGACTGATTTTCTTCCACGATTTTCTTGGTCCTTTGCATTTCTATGCTAACACTGAAATCCAATTTTGAGTTTCCAAAACTCTGATATTTTGATTGGAGTGTTAAGACATGGCAAATCACTCCAAAATTAGAAGCTTAAAACAACAAACTATTTCAAACACTGAAGCATTTAATTGTTCTAGGACAGAAACTCTCGCGCAGTCAGTCAGTCTCTAACTACGGGAGCATGCGTATTGAAGCTTGACTGAGCGCAGACTGTTCACTTCAGTGGGACTTGCTAATGACTCCGTTCTTCACTGACTTGGCTGTGATCTCTGCAGAGTTGGCAGGGCACACTCAGATGTGAAGCTTGCTTCTGCCTAGCGAGTGACTCAAGGTAAAGAGAAAGTGACGAAGATTGAAGTTCCAGAGTCTCTGTAATCTAGTCCCTGATTTAAGGTCACTTCTCTTTTGTTCTCTTGGCTACCTAAGCCAAGTCTAGTGTACTGTGATAGGTGATTGTCAAAAAGTGTGCACGCCGGGAGGGTGAGAGTCATCAGAAAGCTGTTCAAAGACAAGCTGGCAATGGCTTCATTAAGTTTAAGATAAATTTTTACAGAAATGATGTTCAGATGGTGTTACATCAGGAAATAGTTCATAGATGTGATCCTTTAGTTCTTCTTTCATATGTCTCAATAATACCATTTAGTTTTTTAAATTTTCACATAGCCTTTGTTAGATTTATTCTTAAATAATTTCATGGCACTGGAAATTATTTTATTTCAATTTTCTATTTATTACTGCAGTAAAAACCCACTGTTTTATTACCTGTTACCATTAAAGTTGCTTAATTTGCTTGTTTGTTCTAAGTTTATTTGAACATTGTTTCAGTATTGCACAATCATGCATTAACAAAAAAGTTCATTTTTCCCTCCCAATCATTAACACTTATTTTGATTAGATTCTATAGATGGAGATTTCCAATAGAAATTGAATATAAGTCATGATAAAAATATCATTTCTGTCCCCTGATTATTGAGGAACAATGTACTTATACAAAAATTCACATATCACAAGTGCACAGCTTGATTAAATTGTATATATCAGCCTAATATAACCGGATTGGCAACTTAGAAACTCCCATCTTTCAAAAGAAGTTAGTATCTTGACTAGTAAGGGCATAGATTAGTTTTAACTGTTTTTGTTTTACATGAAAGGAAATATACAGTACATGTTCTAGAAATAAAATTTTGTTCCTAGAAATTTTATTCCATCATTCATCTGTAGTAGGGTTATACATAGTCTTTAAGAAATAAATTACTATATTTCTGATTTGCCAAAAGAATTTTTAAAAATTGGTAAATTGGTGATGATTTTAAGAAATTCTTTTTATTCCATCTATTAAAATGTTTATACTTTCCTCCTTACTTTTCTGTTAATATGGTATATCACAATATTGTGACTGGCAAACAGCTTTCCATTCGTGGCACAAATCCTTTTGTTCATGATGTCAATTTTTTTGTCTCCTAGTTTCACTGGATTTGCTTGTCTTGTCATTTAACTGGTTCCAGAATATTTTCAGGAAAATTTAATTCTTTTGGAGTTTGCTAAAGTATATTGACATATTGGCAGTTTCACTGTATATTCATTTTTTACTTACATGAACAATTTTCAACGTGAGGTGTAATGTTGTAAATACACCAATTGCTTCCTATAATACTATGTTAATTTTGCTCTTCACATTTTCCATATCTTCGCTGATTTTCCCGATATCCTTTCAGATTCTTGCTGATTGGCAAGTACTATATGTAAGTCTTCAATAGTGATTATGGATTTATTTTTCTTAATTCTGTCAACTTTTTCATTCTGTCAATTTTTCAGTTATGCTATTCAATATAAAATTAAGGTTATAACTTCTTTTATTATGAATTATTATTCTTTATCCTATAAATTATTACTTTTCCTCAGTGATAAGTCTGTTTTATAATTTACTTTTAAGAGTACTAATATAACTATATCAAATTTCTTTTGATCATTGCCAGTCACGTGTAAGAACTTCAAGATCTCATCTCTGCTTTATTTAAAAAGTCAATTATTAGAAATTCTCCCTTCAAAAAACATCAAATTCAGATATTTATTTAATATATTGATAGGAAGTTCCTTAAATCAATACAGTGAGTTTTATCTGAATGATTTTGGTTGCTGTGATAATTATCATAAAAGGGGCTACATCTGAAAAGGGCTAAATTGCAAAATAAAAGCATCATTCTAGGATAAAATTACCTGGAAAATTCATGCATCTCTGAACTTACAAATTCTGGGACATGAGAGATATCCTCAATGTTTTTGAATTTATGTACTTGCTTTTTTCTCTCTTTCTAAGATATAAACTCCATGAAAAGAGCTTTTTCATTGACTTCAGTAGCTTTCAATACTTGTAACGGAGCATACTATAGAAGTCTCACTGTCTGCACAGTGTGAAGTGCCATTTTTTCCCAGCAACTCTCTAAGGCAAGTTCTATTATTATTTCTATTTTACAACAATATGTTTGGATTTAAAAAAGGGTAAATAACTTTCGTAAGGTGGAGAAATACATCATAGAATTAGGGCAATGTCTGTCTGATGCCAAGGGCAAGTGCTTTACCCAGTCTAAGCAGCAGAGAATTTCTCAGCTATCTATCAGTGGACTGGTCACTTAGAGCTCACGCTCAGAATCAGACACCCTCCGGACCAAGACCATCTCTGTCCCTATGAATCTGAGCAAGCTATCTAAACTCTTTCTGCCTGTTTCCGCACCTATAACTGCTAACTCCAGTGTCTGTGCATTGCATTTTATAATTAAAATAGTTAAATACCTGTAAACCATTCATTAAAAATAAGGACTTGGCTTTTTCTCTCCACAGAGAATAATGGATCCTATTTGAAAGAAAAAACCTAAACACTTTGTTGGAACACTTGTATTCTCTTCTTATACGTAAAGTTGCTTTGGATCCACACTTTCCACAGTATTTTACTGTTAGAGGAAGGAAGAGAGACATTCTTTTCTTTACAATTTCTTTTGTACTCAGGATTCTACTTGCTAATCAGTTTGAGATCTGAAGGATAGATTTTCACTTTTTCTCTATTACAATGTCAATGTCTGCCATACTAAAAGACTTCTACCTGCAGCATTTACAAATATTAAATTCTCCTAGTAAAGAAAAAACTTCTTCACAAGCCCGTATCTTTGTCAGACTATTGTTGCTTAGAAGTTCAAGAAAATTTGTCACATTTTAGTTTCATTTTCCTAATTTCCAACTTACTCAACCCATTTCAATCCTTGATTTTTGTTTTGCTTTATCTATGTATTGTCTTCAATATAATTTTCAAATAATTGTGTTCCCAAAGGCTAAGTAATTGAAAGAGAATTCTGATTTTATATCACTGGATCTCAAATGTTACTGAGCATTAAAGGTTTAAGGAAGTAGGGAAAAAAAGGGGTGGGAATATAGTTCAGGGGTGCAGTACCTGCCTGGGAAGCTCAATGTCTTGAGTTTGATTCCTGCTACCAAAATAATAATAATAATAATAATAATAATAATAATAATAATAGAGGGGAAAAATACTACTGATGCCCAAACAGCTACCTCAGAACTTTGGACAATGCTTACATGAAATCTGAATTTCTGCATAATTTTAATCACAAAGTAAGCCTAATTTTCTGTCAAGTCTAAAACTCACTGTTTAAAACTCTCTAGACAATTGATTTTATTCACAGATATACCTTTAATTACTATATGTGTTGAATCTTTTTTTTAGGTCTAGTGAACTATCAGTATTCATATATGATTATTGGTGTTTTCAGCAATCTGAGATCTTGAAACGGACCATGCGTACATCAACAACTCAGCATTTGTGAAGATTAATTTTGTTTGTCAACTTGACTGTAGCATGAGGTGATCAGAATAAATCTTATTTTAGAACGTACCTGCAAAGCTATTTCTGGATGAAATCAGCATTTGACTTAGTGGACTCAATAAGTTAGACTGTCCTCCTAATGCAGGTGGGTATTATCCAAACTGTTGAGAGTCTGAATAGAACAAAAAGATGGAAGAAGTAATTCCATCCCTGTGTCTATTTTTCCTACCTTGACATATGGAATATCAGTCTTCTACTCTTGGAATAAGTTTTCCACTATTGGTTCCCTTATTTTATACCATTGACTTACCTGGCTATGGCACATTTGGACTTATCCTAAAATTATACTGCCAGCTCTTCCTGAGTTTCTTGTTTAGAAATGACAGCTTATTTGACTTCTCAACCTCCATAATTAAGTGTGGCAATTTCTAATAGTGTGTGTGTGTGTGTGTGTGTGTGTGTGTGTGTGTGTGCATACCCATCTGTCTCTCCTCCCTACCTGTATGTTTTATTGTTTGTTTCTTTAGAGAATCTAATATAGTGGAGCTTGGTTTTAAAAATAATGAGGAGTGCTTCAGTCATCATTTTTCCTGTGGCCAAATTTGGTCATTGTTTAGATTCTGCAGTACAGCATAGTTTTCAAAATGATGGCCTGGTTGGAAAAAAAAAAAAAAAGATGAGGCATAAGAAAGGAAAAAGATCAAAAGAAGTAGGTGTTAAATCAGCAAGTCATCCAGAAGGAAAAACTGTTTTATTTCATACTGAAAACTTCTTCTGTCTCTGAGTACTTCTTTGGAAATGGTCAGGAGAACTTCCAACCATAGAAGTGAAACAAAGCAGCAGGAAATCTTTCCTGTAGGGTTGGTTACATTTGACCCCAGAAAGTGTTCTGATGGGGTTACAGTGTGGGGAAAACTACTCCTAAGAATGAATCTACCATAGCACTTGATAAAAAAGTGCAGTAGTGCCAGTGTGAATTGGCTTGTCTTGAAAAAAATATCTATGGAAAGATGCTCTTTTGGACATTATTTTTTTAATTCAGTAATTCTGTGTAATATAATACTTGTGTCATAAAACTGTAGTTGCTTCATATCCTAATCTCCTCCAGTTCTCAGGAATTCTTTAATATATCTTACAGATTTTCAAAGCAAGTAATGGACAGGTGATACATTTCAGAAATAAACATTATATCATTCTATTCTCCACTGTCAATTCAAATTCATTAATCTTGAATGCAATTAAATTACAGTATTATGGTTACAACATTGTTTTTTATAAGCCTGACTTAGGCTTCTGAGAATGTTACCCACTAATTAAACATGCTTGTAGTAATCATGTGTTCCTCCCTAAGCATTGCAAAACAAAGTCCTCTGTGGTATACTCTAATAAATCACACCTCTTCTGGGAGGAAAATACTCTCAAATGTAACATTATCCATGTAATGGGTCATCCTAACCTCCTACAAATATTCGTTAAGGCTTCCATTAGACCTATATCCTAAATTGTGGGAAAAGAGTCCATTGTGAATATAATTTTATGATTCTACAAAATTACTTTTAAGGAAAGAAAGGTGAGAGGGATTTTAAAGTTACCAATGATCTGTTTTAAACTAAGAGCTAAAAATAAATTATAATTTTTCATTTTTGCTTCTACATTGCTACTATACATAACATGCACATATACACATACACATTTTTTAAAAAGTTATTAGCTTGAGTTTTAGTTAATTTGAAAATATATGGTCATATTGAACATCATTTAAAATCAGCTATTAGAGACATCTGCAACGAAGTTGAAATTCTCTGCAATTCCCTGTGATTTTCTGACTTCTAAAAGCATTTTTGATCATTATGTAAGCTAACACAGCTTTTTCTACAGAATTCTCTGTTCGATGAATTTCCTGGCCAAAAAATAGAGAAAATGACTTCTGTCTTATTTTTTATAGGTCATTGAGTAGAAGCATAATGATGGTGACAATAAAAAGTACTGGTTTAGTCACCTGACTACACAAAAAAATTATTTGCCTGAGGGCATATAGAAAACTAGTGAAAAAACTAGAGCTAAACCTTGTGCTTCTTTATTCCAATCAAGGACAATTTTCTATATAATGCCATTTCCTGTAAATTAAAAGAAGACAGATAGACATATGAAACTTATACTTTTTTCAGATTTAGTTTTCTTTATCTTAATTCTTTTTTGAAAAGTAAACTATCACTAACTAGTTAACTCTTACATTTCTGATAAATAAATCAGAATTACTGCTTCATGAATGAATTTGAGGTTTAGTTATTTGCTATTGTGTTTTTAGAAAAATGTTTTAAGCAGATGGTACTTTGTCATTTTGAAAAAGATCTAAGAAATTCTTAATTTGGAAATTGCAATGCATGAATTCATAAATTCTTTAATATAGCTTTGAGGAATATAGTTACATTTTGATAAAATTCTCCAAATAAAATGATTGTCTGAATAGATTTTTGCAAGAATTTTGAGATGAGTATTTTCATTTATACTTGCTTTTTTTTTTTTTTTATCAGTACCGGGGATCAAACTCACGACTGAGCGCTTGCAAGGCAGGTGCTTACACTGCTGAGCTAAATCCCCAGCCCTTATCCTTGCTTTTTTAAACATTCCTGTTTACTTAAACAAGTCCTGTTTAGTTAAGATATAGTTGCTAAATTACTAAATTCAAAATTTTATTTTTTCATGTTTTTCACTAAAATAATTAACAACTTTTTGTTTCATGGACAGTAATTTCTATCTGAAGATTGTGTTGTATTTAAAATTTAAGAGAAATTAGAATAAGTTTTATTCTTTGTCTTTTTAAATATCAAACTATTTCTATAAACAATAATAGAACATTATGTTTAATGTTGGTACAAATATTTAATACTTATAAATTATTTGAACTAATGTGAATTGTAGTTGAATTTAATGGTGATAACTTTAGAAAATCAAATTAGAATTTGATCTTTTCATATATTTATCTGATGAAATTAAACTGCAATCCAAATGGTTTTAAACTAAATGATTTTCGAGCCAGTCATAATAGCCATGAAGTACAAAGACCTGTCCTCAAAACTATGCTCATTAAAAATGTCACCCATGACATTTTGGTTTGAATTCCATTTCAGTTTGTTTTTCTAACCACCCTACGTAAACAAGGAGCTTAATCCTGTAATTGGATAGTTTAATGACTTGCTGGCAGTCTCTGTGTTGACACGTTTTTAAAATTTTCAGTACTATCCAAATTGAAATATGTACCACATACATATCTGAATGTTTTCATCTGTTTCTCTCTCTGAATGTTTTCTTGGCTGTTAGCATTTAGATCTGGAAGCACTTAGAAGGATCCAGAGGACCTGCAATCCTCAGGACACATTTTTTCCTCTTTGCTATTCTTGAGGAGGAGGAGGTGTGTTAGAGACAGGCCCTTTAGTCAGCCACCCATGGCATCCTCTGCTGCTGTTGTGCCCTCCTCTCTTGCTCCCACATACAGCAAAAGAGAAGTATAATTTAGAAGAAAAACTACATTAAACCCGCCATTAGCCCTATTACAGTCTCTGAGTCTTTTCTTTCTTACATTTATAATGTGAATTCCCTTTTTGTCAGCAAAACTAAGACAGTTTAAAAGCTAGATATTTTGAAGGCTATGTAAGCATTCTTCTGAAACAAAGGCTGACTTTAATGTGGTTTATGTGCACACAGTAGAAAGATATTTGTTATAAACCAGATTTGCCCACATGCTTTTCTCACTTCTAGGTACATAACTTTCAATTTTGCAGAGAACAGAAAATTTCTAATATAGACCAAAACAGTAACCTCTATATGTTTGGCTAAGTCTATTTTTTAAATATGTCAATATTTTCACATTTTTGTGTTTGACAGTTGAAAATTAGTTAATTGAGTAATTAAAGTGCCTGAGGGCAGCCTTCTCCAACAAACACTAAGGAAAATAAATAAAATAAAGCTGAAATAAACAAAGGAGAGGAAATAAATGTTTTATGAATGCAAGTGCAGGGTTTTAACACAATAAATATGTAATACATAATAAAATTTAACAGATGCTAGAAACAGATTTATCACTGATATTTTTGTGTTATGATTGCCTTGTTTTATAAGAGATCTAGGGAAAAAGAAACTAATTCAGTTTATGTAATGCTTACTTTGTGTCTAGCAAAGGACCTTTCTTGGTTGTTCCTGTTTTTGATTTTGGGGAGACAAACTGTCTGTATGTTATTTCTGCATAAAAAAGTAAATTAGTAGCATGCAGCTTTCGGAGATGTTCAGATATCATTCAGTCATGAAATTCTTTTTATTCAAAATGTTTATTACTCGTTGCCAGTTTCTTTTCATATATGTGCTTTTAACTGAATACAACCTGCTTATTTTCTCTCTCTTTAATCTGTCCAGTGCCAACATAAAATGTTGAAAAAGGACAGGATGTTAATATCTTTTTACAAATGTTTGTCCCAAGTCAAATATTTTATTCCTTACTGCTCATGATTCATTTTAGTTAAATTTGAGAACTATTTTGAAATGATTATATACTACATTATACTAAAGATTATTTGAGTCAATTCATTCTTTCAAGCAGATTTAAATGTAGTTTATTATTTAATTTTAGTATGTGTTAGCATACAAGTTATGAATGAACCAGTTGGAAAAGTACCAAAACCATGGAATATCTACATGAAAAGTCAGTGGCAGAGTTGCATTGGAATTCTATTTTTAAAATTTATATTTCATTCTGTTTGTATCTAATATATGAAATTTCCAATAGTTTATATACATTGTCCTACAAAAGATCTTTATATCATATTAAAAAGGGAACATAGGGAAAGAAAGGAAGGAAGGAAGGGAGGAAGGAAGGAAGGAAGGAAGGAAGGAAGGAAGGAAAGAAGAAAGGAAGGAAGAAAGGAAGAAAGGAAGAAAGGAAGGAAGGAAGATACAAAGATACAAAGATGGAAAGAAAGGTTTTTTAAAAAATAATTGTGCTATCAGTTGTTCTTCAAGTGTGTCTGGTGTTCCACTCAAAAATAATTTATTAGTATTCACTTGAAATATTAGAGAAGTTACCTTAAAATTTTTTTTAAAAGTTCCAAATGTTTTATATTTAAATTTTTAAAAAATCAAGTTCTTGATTTTTAGGAGAAAATTCTACAAGGTACATTAATTTGGAAAAATTTAATGAAGAATATTGATTATCAGATAGATATAACTATAAATCTATGCACAAAATTAGAATTCCATTTGAGACTTAAGAATCAATTATTTATTTTTTACAAATTCCATGTCAAGGAGAATTTTTTGCCTAATACACATCATGAAACTAGGTATACCAATTTTCACAATGTAATTCATTTAGAGAATTCAAAAAAATCACACATCCTACTGTTTTAAAATTACAAAGACTAATATTTTACCTTTTGCTTTTACATATCCTAAGAGCAAAGATCAGACCAGAAGCATTGATAGGTTAACTATAAAATAATTGTTGGTAAGATCAACTTTCGTCAAACAGATATAAGAATCCGGATCTGTGTATGGTGGCACAAAGTGGTCCTTTGGTTAGGAACTGCTTTACAATATTGTGACTGTAGCATGGTGTTAGAACACTTACCTAACATGAATGAAGTCACAGATTTCATCACCAACACTGTGAAAAAGCTAGAGAATGAAAGGACTAGGTTTACTCATGCTATATAGTCTCACTGCAGTGTCACCTTGAAAATTCTAGTCGATTGTATGCTAGTGACAAAAGAGCATACGTGAAGAGGAGTGTTATTGTAAAATAGTATGACAAGCATAGGAGAGAGTATGTGGAAATGTTTATAAAATCTCCTCTGTTGTCTGTAGGTTTCTACATATACCTTTTGCTTAAAACTCTGAGTTGTTTTGTGTGTGTGTGTGTGTGTGTGTGTGTGTGTGTGTGTGAGATTCAGTACGTAATTACTGGACTGCTAGTATATACTCACACTTGCCATAGATATTGGAGATATAACTTTTTGACAGAATGAAGTATTATTTATTCTTCTATTTTAAAAAATAATAAGCATACACAAATAAAACAAAACAAAACAAAAGTGCTACATAAGAGCCAGTGTTCCAGTCTGGGCAGGTACTGTGTAGAAACAGAATGTAAATTAAGTTTTAACAAAGTGACGTTAAAACAGAATTCTAAACTCTTGTTAGTTTTTTGAGGAATTGATTGTAGTAGTTTGTATTCCCAGCCCCCCCCTCCAGCATTTGTCAGATTTCTTGATGATAGCCATTCTTTTTAGAGTAATATGGAATCTTTCTTTTTGTGTGTGTAGAGGTCTCAATATGCAGTTCAGGCTGTCCTTGAACTCACTTTGTAACCCAGGCTGGCTTTGAACACGTAGCAATCCTTCTGCCTCAGCCTTCCAAGTGCTGAGATTACAGGCCTGCACCATCATGCCAGGTATAAGATGGAATCTTACTGTGTTTTGATATGCATTTCTCTGATGGCCAAAAAAGGTGAACTTCTAAAAAATGTATTTATATGCTATTTGTACTACTTCTTCTGAGAAGTATCTACTTATTTTATTTACTTTTGTTGCCCAGTTTTTGATTGTTTTATTTGAGAAATTATTATTTTTTTGGGTTTTTTTTTTTTTGGAGTTGGTTACATGTTCAAGATGGTAGTGGTCCATCTGAAGAGTAGCTGGCAAGAAAGTTTCACATTGTGTAGGTTGTCTCTTCAGGGTTGGTTGCTTTCTTTGCTATGCATGAAGAAAATTTTAATTTGATATAATTATAGTTGTTTATTATTGATGTTATTTCTTGTGTGATTGGGGTTTTGCTTGGAAATTCCTTACCTGTCTTTAAGACACTTATCCATTTTATGTTCCAGGAGATAAAGTGTTTCTGTTTTAATATATATATCTTCGATTCATTTTTATTTTATTTGGTGCTATGTATGGAACTAAATGCAATCTTCTGTGTGCACATAACCAGTCTTCGCAGAACCACTCTTTGAAGAGGCTGTCTTTCCTCCAGTGTATGGTTTCAATATTCCATATGAACTTTGTGTGAGAGTCCAACATCTCAAACGTTGGCACTCCTCAGGCCACCTATGGCAAATTATCCAGATGTGGATACCACACTGAAGTAAAGAAACTTACACTGAAAAGTCTAGTACAGAGGCAACTGACAACAGATAAAGATGATCAAAAATCTACAACATGTGAAATGTAGTTGAAGAATTTGTCATAATAACACTTAAAATTGGGTTCAAAATTGACTCATCTGATTTCCCAGCCATTAAGATCCTTTGATTAGTGGCTACTAAAATGCTTGGCTTTTTACAAATATATATATATATATATATATATTTCTTGAAAGAATCAAAGAAGAATAAGCATGTAGATTATAGGCCTGATGGAAGCCATACCCTGTGAGGTGGCTATGTGAAGAGAGCCAAATCCTAGATTAGAACTTGGGTTGTACAACTCCCATTCTGTGTTTGCCACAGCAGCACTCCCTGGCTCCCACCCCAGAGAATGTTGAAACAAACAGATAAAATATTTTAGGGCATTATAACACTTACAAATATTTGAGTAGCAGGTTAATTAGGTTATTGTAAGAAATCCTAGCCATAGAGACCTTGTGGGACTCCGAAGAAACGTGACAGCGTGTATCAGCCAGTCCAGCTGCTCGGCCACAAAATGGGAATGGGAGCTTAGAGAGAGGCCAGGCAAGCGTGTATCAGAGACTGCAGAGAGTACTTACGTAGTGGTGTTTTTTAACTTCCCTACTACAGCAAGGTTCTGTTATTCCAAAAATTAATCACCAGTGCAGCAGTCCAATAACTGTTCTCTAATGGAAGTTGGGACATCGCCTCTGTCAGAGACTGGGCTCTGCCTCGACTGCTTCTACCATCAGCTCTGGTGGTGGGAACAGCAGTTCGTGACAGGGCTTTGTTTCTTCCAGGGCCCAAGGCTGTGAGCAGAACATCTCTTTTCCTATCTAAATGATGGAACAATGAAGATGATTATGCGAGCAAATAGAGAACATAGCTTTATCAGCTTTCTATAGTCATCAACATAAAGCTCTCCCCTTCAGTATCACTCTGATCTTTGTTACGTACACTCTGATTACTAAAACAGCTCCTTGTCTGGTTTCTGTCTGGTCTGTCTTCTAATTCAACATTTGGCTATACTTCTTTTTTTTTTGCTTAATGATATTATTTATCCTAAATTTGCTGGCTGCTCCTTTCTTTATGATTCATATCACATTTTTATAGTTTAAAATTTAAAGTTCCTAAGATTGATTTCTGAGTGAGTAACAAGTTGCTTCTCTTTCCCTTTCATCTTATCGGAATGATACATCTCTTAAGACAAATGCTGTAGACTTCAAGGCAGACAAGTCTAGGTGACATGTGACTGTAAGCAATTCACTAAAATGAAAATAATAAAATTTAACTTGCAGAGTTATTAATAATAAATAAACACCTCGCATACTGCTTGGTGTATGGTAAAGTTTTTCCCAGTATGAGTTCCTTTCCTTCACTCCTATACTCCCTTCTGTCTGTTATACCCATAGCATTATTTTAATTGTGCACACCGCTGGTTGTGTCTAATATGTAACTCTGTTGCTTTTCTAAAGGTTCAGCAATGGGGCAAGTGAGTTAAGCTAAGATTATTGTGCTTTTTATTACATATGTTGCAATTTGAAAATAAAAACAATATCATGGGCTGAATATATTTAGAAAAGCAAGAAAAAATCGAATCCTTGCCTTCTTTTAAGTGGGCTAATTATAAAAGGTGGTATCTTCCATAGTGATGAAGGGAGAAATGCTACTAGTCACACCATATGACATTTGAGGCCATGATAGCAGAGAGCCATTTAAACACTGGCTCTCACTAGCTATTGAGTCATCACTGCATTTCAGTTGCAACTGTAGTAATTTTATCTGTGTCAGTTAAGGGCAAAGCTTTATTACCTTTTCACTGCGATTCTCTTTTGCGGTTCTTGCTCTGCCTTAGCTTCTTATTTCTCATGGTGCCACTCTTTAAGGTGAGCTGTGTGTAAAGACTTTTCACAAAACCAGAAAAAATATCAGGCCATCTATATCTTAGTAGTGTTTCCTAGCAACAAACTTGTGGGCATTTTAAATAATCCAAGTTCAAGTGACATTTTTATTCTAGAGGTAAGAAATTTTCAGAAACGAAAACTTTTTTGAGATCACAGCATGGGAGTATTAGTGCTGCTACTTTGTCTATCACTGATGCTTTTTTAAAATTGTCTCCCCATTCCTTTAGTGCTTACACTGGCCAGTTAGGTTTTCTAGTAAAGCTAATTTTATTTCATCATCATAGACAGACATTCATTTAGACCTCAAGCTGCTTGATGAGATTTTATATAAATATTCTATTAAAATAATGGCTTTCTAGCTCCCCAGAAGGGATGCATAAAAATCTGAGCCCCACTTATAAAGCATTCTGAGTCAGTCTTATAAAACAGCAGCGTCCGTAAGAGCCTGACATGTTAACAGCAAGTTCAGGAAGTCTGACTAACTTTGATTCTGACTGCATTTTATTTCTGCTCTTACTTTTCCTACATTTTAGGTAAAAACTTTCTGCATTCACTTAAGTATTAGACGGCTATAATGTGCACAACCAATTGCTTTAGGGAGTGAAAATTATTTTGTGTTAGGTTGAGGTCTAGTGAATTTTCAGTTTAGCTAGAAATGAGCAAATAAATAAATAAATGTTTGATTCTAAATTAAACCATGAAAAGCATTAGTTTTCTAGCCTTATCTTAAAAGATTTATGAAGACAAAGCAAACAAAAAATATTAAAAATAGCTACTGATAGAACATGGAAGAAATTTCCACTCAATGGTACTGTGATGTAACTGGGTTAAGGACATAATCCAATTTTACTTATGGTATACAGTCTGAAATAAAATATACAACTTACAATGAAGGATCACAAGGGCTTTTCTCCATCCATTTTGTAAAGGCATCTCTGCTTCATTGGTGCTGCTTTTGGAAACAGTTTTGAGTGATATTCTTGTCACTGTGCCCATACTTTCATATTATCTTTTTGTAATCAGAGCAATTGATAGGTGATAAGCAAGGAAAGAAGTAGAAATTTTATGACTCATCAATATAGTCTTACATAATATAGGAATAGAAATACGAAAAACAGTAGGTTATAGGACTTATTTTTCTTATATTTACATTGCTGTAAAGCAAGAGATTAGTTGAACAGATCTTTAATATTCTCATGTGAAGCTAACAAAGATATCACCCAAATCTGCAGACTCAGACATTTGATTCAGGAAAGTAGACCCAATTACTTGCAATGAAGACAGAATAGGACCAAAGGTAATCTACACACCCTACTTACTACTAATACCTGAGCATGAATAGAGCTCCTATCATTTGATGAAATGGACAGAAAATGTCAATAAAAGGTAACCTTTGAATAGTCAACTTAAAAGTGCAGAGTTTCAAAACTATTTTGACAGGATTATGAAAAAATTAAAAAATTTTGATCATCCCAGTAGTATCAAAAGAGTCAAAACATTCTTGAAACCAAAACAAATAAAAATTGAATGAATTAGATAAAAAGCCATCCATTTAACAATAGGCACACTAACAGTTGTTTAGCTGACTCCTGAAGAAGCCAGAGAAGAAAATTATGAGTTGAAACTGTTATGCACAAGTGTGAAGCTGTCAAAATGAAACTCAGTCATCTATATAACCAACGGAAACAGTGAAAACTGGGGAAAACAGAGCTGAAGCAGCATAGAAATATTAAATTTATGAGAAACCTATAGGAAGATAACAGTTTTCTGGTTCCTGGTAGAGGAGAACCAGTTGTCATGATTAGAAGATAAGCCATCTGTTCACCCACACATAGTAAAGGAATGTGCTAGGAAACGGAAGTGTTAACTGTGATTGTTTTTTTCTCTTCCACATTAAACATGAAAAAATATGATCCCTTTTATCACCATCATAAGAGATGCTGCATTGTCACCCTTTGCCAGAGTAGAAGACATGGTAATACTTCCAGGTTGTACCCTCAGTTTCTTCTGGGAAGCATATAGATGTATGAAAAAGGATCCAATTTTGCCCATCTTGAATTTGTCTTTT
>PVJX010019978.1:0-34031 GCA_004027295.1 Dolichotis patagonum
CTGAGACGAAATACTCCTCCATCTTGTGTTAGCCACCTGCCTTTTTTTTTTTTTTTTTTTTTTGCCTTTTCAAAAAATTTTCCTGATTCCTAATTTGGCGACCTGGCCACCTGACTGACAAGGAAATGTCCCAGATGAGGAACAGAAACATTCAGAATCTAGAAAAGGGATGGACAACCTCCCAGTATCTCAGTATTTTTGGGGGTCCCAGTAAAGTAAGTTTCTGGAATGTGAGCAGTTTTTAAGCACCTATATTCTAATGCGATTAGAATTAGAACCTAGAGAACAGGGAGAGTTGGTCCCCTACCCAACATTTAGCTGAGCAGGTAGAAGAAGGGTTGAGGAGGGGGATGAAAGATGAGTCTGGCTGAGGGTGTCCCTGGCAGGAGCCCTCTCAGTGAAGGGCAAGAGGGACATCTGAGACCAAGCAGCCCTGTGTCAGCCTGGCTAGGATGGAAAGGTACAAGGGAAAAGTGCCAGCCAGAAATAGGGTTTGGTTCAGGATGAGATGTCCCATAATGACCAGGCAAGGTTTAGATGGAGACAATAGTAACAAGATATACACGACTGGTTTTGTCTTTTGATGGTGCTAGGCCTTAAACACAGTGCCGCATGCAAGCTAGGCAAGACAATCACGCTACGCCTGCAGCTCTGGATTCCTTCGGGAGGCAGGGCAGTACCAGGAACTGAACCCAGGGCCTTCACACTGAACTACACCTCCAGCCCCTTTCACATATATGTTTTAAATTTTGAGACACATTCTTGCTAAATTTCCCAGGCATCATGAAAACTTGCAATGCTCCTGCCTCAGCCTCTCAGAGTGCTGGAATTACAGGCATGTGCCACAACCCTGGATATTTTTACTTACAGTGGAACAGAAGGTAGGCTTTAAAAAGGGTTAAGGACTTGGCGGCCCATTGCCCACTTTCAGCATTCCCCTTCTTAGCCAGGAACCATCTCTGGAAGCAGGTGATGTTTCCTTTTCATTCTGCATGTGCCCCATTCTGAAGAAAAGGCTCCATGCCCTCCTGGGGACTAGGGTACTTGCTTTTGATGCTCTTAGACAATTCTAAACAAAGGCTCCAAATATAGCTCAAAAGCCTGGTACAGAACAATATAAAAGGCAGAAGGAGGTTGGGGCAAGGTGGAGCCCATCAGAAAGTAAAGGCTCTGCATTCAGAACCCATCGTATCTGATCATGGTGCAGGATTTCTCAGCTGAAGCTGCTCCTAGGTCTCCAGTGTCATGCAGACTGGATTTCCGTGAGGAAAACCACGCAAGGCTATGGTCTTGTACAAAATCTCTCCAACATTATTCTTGGCTCTGCTAACATTGCTTTGGCTTTAAAAAGTCAATAAATAAAGCAAGCAGAAGGTCCCCTAACATCCATGGTGGACTAAAGGGTTTGGCCTTTACCAAGCCAAAGGGAATATTTAGTCCAAGGAGATACAGCTTGCTGGATACCTGACACTTTCACATGATTTTTCCTTGGGAGGCCAGCAGTGCCCAGGGAGGCACTGCTACATGAGAAGCAATGTTGCTAAGCTACCAGAACAGAAGACACTGTGGCAAAGGAACAGCCAGGGACTCCTGGGGAAACACACGTACACACACACACACACACACACACACACACACACGAAAGGGAAGAGGAGACAGGAAATAAAACCCAATTGCAAAATGACTTTAAAGACTCTGAAGGAAAACTGGGAGCTTCTCAAAGTTTCGGTTTGAGGAGGTATGTAAGAACCCTTTCCAAAAACCCTAAAATGGTATGACATAGGAAAGGTATAGAAAGATAACCATTTTTAGGCTGAGGAGGTAGCTCTGTCGTACAGTACTTATCTCACACACATGAGGCCCTGGGTTTAATCCCCAGCACCACAAAAAGTTTAAAAAAAAAAAAAGTTCCTATTATTACTCTGGGTGCTTTGAGTCCTGACATAAACCATGAAGAGAAAAGCCTTGACTTCATTCTGTCACCTCCTCTGACAGTTTTGCTTGGCAATCTGTAGGAGCTCCAGGAATACATGTTCACTGACTGGCCAGTGCCCTGCCAGGGAGGGGGCCTCCGATGAAGGGCCGGCAGGGGTGTGTGGTTGGGGCAGTGGGAAGAAAGTTGTGTGGTAACAGGGTGGTGTGACCCAGGAAGTGACCATTCATATGCTCTTGTCACCCAGGCCAACAGGGGTGGGTACACCACCTATTTGGAGGTTTTCCAAGTGCCAGGCATTTCCACTCCTTTGTTTCTTCCACTAAACCCTTGCAGCTTCCTTCTCCCACGTGAAGAGGCCAAGAGAAGGATCTGTTTTATTTGTCAGAACTAGCCATAAGGTAAACAAATACAAGGCAAGCGTGCACGAGCCAATTAAACAGGAATGCAAGCGCTGGCAGCTACATGACCTGGTTTTTCCATTTACTCGATATGAGTGAACCACCCTTACGGAGTGGGCCACTACGGCTCTCGGTGTAGGAGGGGAAGGCTTTCCATGTGTTTGTGCAAGCCAGTTCCGTTTCTTTCCTCCTAAAAACAAAAGCAAAGTTTCTTCTCACCTAATTCTCATTTGACGGGAAAGAGTGGAAAGAACGGATGTCATACAGGATTGGACTTAAGTCCCTGTTTTGTGACAACATACTAGTTATACGTAAGCCTCCACTTCTCATTCACAAATTAGAGATATCTGCATGTTGTGGTTTAGATCTAAAATGTGTTTAGATCTAAAATGTCCCTCAAAAGTCTCATGTGTTTGGAAGGTGACTGGGTTTTAGGGTGTCATACTCACTGGGGAACTCATTCATTCGTAAGTTCAGTACCTACATGTGCTACTAGAATGTGGAGCCTTGTTGGAGATAGGCCACTTGGGTGTGACTGGGAAGGGCGTGTTCTTGTCCCTGGCTTCTCCCTTCTCTCTGCTTTCTGGGTGCCATGGACTGAGCACCCCCTGCCATCCTGTGTCTGCCTTGGAGCTGGTCAACCATGGGCTGAAACTGTTTGAAACCACGAGCCGAAACAAACCCCTCCTCCTTTAAAGCTGTAGGTAATTTTGTCCGTGATGGGAAAATGGACTACAACAGCAACCACACATGGGTAATGGAGACCACTAGAGGGGGTCATCCGTGGTCAGAAAGCCTGTGGCCCACAGCTTGTGATTGGTTCAGTGTCCCCTTCAACTTGGGCTCACACTTTACTTATGGGATGAGGGGCAGGAGCCCTAGTAGACGCATAAAAAGGGCTGAAGGCTGGACTTAAGAAACTTTAAATGCAATCGACAAGATAATCTAGATCTTACAGTGTAACTGGGGAAGGTTCAAAAAGATTAAAATAAAAAAAAACTTCAAGAAAACTATATAGTATTCTCTGGTTTTCAGAAAACTGTTATTATCAGTTGCAATAAAAAGACTGTTGGGAAGCTTTCTAGACGCAATGAAATGTGCATAAACACAGCCGATCCGCTCAAAATTTCAGACTCAAAAAAACAAAAGCGAGAAAGTTGGGAATTTTTCTAAGTCTTACAACAGAGAGAGAAAAGCACTACAGCCTTGTGGTTAACGGACTGATTCTGGTCAGGAAACCAGTTTGAACCTCAGCTTTACCACCCACCAGCTAGGTGACCTCTAGCTTCTGGCTTCTCAGAAGGATTAAATGAGAAGATATAGCAGTAAGCCCAGTTGCTAGACATGGAAAATGCTTCATAAGTGATGAAGTTATTGTTTTGCAACACACTGAGACTTTCTGAGCCCAGATGCCTGTAGCGATTCTGCAACTCAAGGCAAAGAGAGACCATAGGAAGGTGGAGATAAAAGAGAAAAACAGATTAGTCCTTGGGGGATGCAGAATGCAAAATGAGGGTGGAGCCTGGGGTTTCAAGTTTAAGGCCAGGAATATTTCAGAGTCCAGTGAGGTGAAAGGTACCAGAATGCTTCGTCCTCACGTCCCCCAGATAAGCCATAAAAAATATGCTTTCCCCAAGAGAGCATGCAGGAACATAGCCAAGCTATGATCCCCTTTGCTAAGCTAAATGCCCCAAATCCAAACTGAGACAGACATTAAATTCAAAACAACAAAGGCAACACCTCATGTGTAAAGTATCCTAATTAAACAGTATCAAACATGTCAATGTGAACTAAGCGTCTAGACCTTCTTATCATGAAATAAACTTGATTAAGAATAAATCCCTTTAAAGAAGAGGAAAGAACCCACCAACCCTTGTGCACATCAAATGTTGTTCTCAATTATCTTTTTTTTCTACGAACGTCACAAAGTACCAGCAGGTGGGAGATAATTAGAGCTTTCTTAAAACTAGTTTTCCGTGCCTCCATTGGAACCTTTTTGTTCTGCAAAGTTTTTCTGGTTCCAACCCAAAGATGCACCCATAAAGGAAGAATGTTATTGAAAGACATTTTTCTGGTTACACTTGGGGTTTTATGACTTCAGGCAGATGAGGGTGAAGGAGTAATTTAAGAAAAGGACTATTTCTCTTTATTCATATTTACATCGTATAAGAGAGTGAATGGTTTTTGGATTCTCGTCCCATGTCTATGAGGGCAATATAATCCATGCTCTCATTTTACAAGATTTACGGAGCAACAAGAGGCCCAAGGGACTGATGCTTACATGTCCCTTTCCCATGAGCCCTCCATTTGCAAGAAGTGCTGACTTGGAAAGTTTATATTTTTTCCCCTTATAAATCTCTTTAACAGTAGTCATCTGATAGCTTACTATCCCACTCACACACTTGGCATCCCCATACACCTTTTCCAATATAAAAATGCCACCCTTTTCTTCTTGGGTCATTTTTAACTGACCAGGTCTCTCATAGTATGTTCTGTGGTGCCTAACACCATGCTGGCATCACAGAAGTTAGTGGTCACATGCTGCAGATATCAACGCGCCAAGAGACTCTGTCTACACGGAGAACAACTATCTTCTTTTCAGAAAAGGAAACTAATGCAGTGAGCAGCTGACTAGGATGCTGAAACACAGGGGATCCGAACCCAGGTTGTTGGGCTTTTAGTTCTCGATGGATCAGAGACTGAATTTCATCGGAGAGTGACCTAAACTAACCCCGCCATGCCCAATTCATTACTTATAATTTAGGTCATTTTACTTGGACTCAGGCCTTGGGGTTGGAATTTAAGAGGGTGAGAGTTAAAGGAATGTGCACAGGGATTATGGGTGGGAAACTGCCTGCAAGTTACAGTCACTTTTATTTCAGTGCTTCCCAAGTTCACCCGGATTTTCTCTCCTGTCACTGCAAGCCAGGCCGCCCATCAGCTAAGCACCATGTGCCTAAGGTGACCTTTCCAACCCCAGAGCCTCACCTCCCTCGTTTCCACTCCTAACACACACACACAACACCCAGGGAAGGCCAATGTCTCTACAGTGAGGCTTCACATCCTGGCACTGTGGGTTTTGTGAAGTGGGGTGCCATCCTGCACATGACAGAATGCTATACAGGAGATGCCCATAATGCCCTCATTATGACAATGAAAAAATGTTTCCAGAAGCACAGAAGTTTTAGTGTGGTGATGCTATTCTAAATGATACCATCATGGTGGGTACACGTCATTATGCATGCATGTATTAGTGATTGTAGCAATATGCATGAGACAACTTAAAAAGAGGAAAGGTGTACTTCAGTTCATAGTTCTAGAGATTCCAGTCTATAGCTAGTTGGCTCTGTTGCTTTGGGGCCTGTGGGAGGTAAGCAAGATGGTGGAGTGCACGGAAGCTGTTCACCTTGTGGCAACTGGGAAGCCAAAGAGAAAAGAGATAGTCACAGCCCCAGTATCCCCTTCCAGGGCTGGCTCCCCCAAGAGAAGAAGGCCTCCCATGAGGCCTGACCTCTTAAAGGTTCTACTGCCTTTCAATAACACTAAGCTGGGGACCAAGCCTTTAACACATGGAACTTCGGGGGACACGGAAGATCCAAACTATAGGGCTGAGCTGTAGCTCAGCAGTGAAGTCCTTGCCTAACACCATGAGGGCCTGCGTTAGATCCCTAGCTTGTGCCAGCAGAAAAGGTAACACAAAGAGTGAGTTTCCATGTAAACAGTAGGCTTTAGCTAGTAATAATATATAACACTAGCTCATGAATTGTAACAAATGTTTCACACTATTGCCAGCCAGCAGTAATAGGTAACAGGAAAAACTGGGTGGGGTCAAGGAGGAGGTATAGGACAACACTGTATATCCTGCTCAATTTTTCTGAAAATCTACAACTGCCTTGAAGATTAAAGTCGAATAATATTTTTAAAAATCATCAGATATTGCCCTATGTCCCTGCTGGGCAAAATGGTTCCTGTTGAGAGTCACTGCTGTAGAGAGAAAGAGCTTACCTACTCAAGCCAGGTACCTGGCAGTACGATGACCTCCTTGCTTTCTCAAATTCGTCACTACAGTTGTACCCAGCCACATCTCTGGGTAAAGATGAAATAGTGAGCTTTCTGAGTGTAAATGGAGAAGTGTGGGGCCCAGTCTCTCAGAAAATTCTGGCCAGAGGCTAGACACAGGGGGTGCAGTCCTTCTGTCTTGGACTCAAAGACAGCATCTTAACATCTACATTCATAGTCTTTGATAAGAACTCCCTCCTTGATTTTTCCTTTATCAAGGATTAATTCTACAGTCCAGTAACATGAAATGAGGGACAGAAGGCAACTGGCTTTGAAGAAGCCCAGGGAAGTGTCTGAGCAGCAGCCCCTGCGAGCGAGCACACACCTGGCAGTGCTCTTGGTGGCTGTCTTCGAAGCTCTGCCTCTCATGTTCCGCGCCATCTGCAGGGTGGAGCAGACACACAAGACCGCACGCTGTCCCCTGATTTGAAAGACTTGTGCGAATATACTCCCTCCCACCACAGTGCCTAATTGACATGTGGCTGCAGCAAATTCACACCCATTAGCAGACAGCAGAGCGCACAAGGGAACTGTGTGCAGACCCACTTCCCCGCTTGCAGATCAACAGGTCACCTTATGTTTCCTCAGATCCTAGCTGTCCCCTTGGCCAGTGGCCTGATTTCCTTTCCTTTTACTGGTGCCCTTTATAATTCACCTTCTCTAAAGGACAGAGGAAGAAAAGATGCTCACCGAAGCAGAAAAATGAGAGCAAACACATAAATCGGGAGAAACACTCTGAAGATTGCTACCGTAACAGCGAGGTATCAGGACAAAACAGAACCAAGCATTCTCTAAAGCTGCTATTTTCCCAGATCAAACATACCTAATCTTTCTCAAGATTATTAATTTATCTCCACATTGCCAATATTTTCCAAGGTGGGACTTTGGGGGGGGGGGTTTGGCCTCATGAATTAATTGTTCCTACACCTTCTAGAGTTCTTGGGAGGCTTAGTTTGTTCATGTATACATAGATCTCAGCATGGGGCCCAGCATATAGTATATGCTTACCAGATGGGCTTAGCTATTATCTTTATTTATGTTTCAACTTCACTTTAAAATCTAAACAGTTATTAAAGTATTGAATCCCCCTCACTTCTCATCTCACTCTAGCCCAGGGGAGTTTCTGTGTACTAGATTTGTTTTCATAGAATGAGCTGCTTCTGGTAATAGAACCATTTCCTCTGGTTCCAAGTCCCCTAACAACAGACACCTGAAGCTCTCCAGGTCTCTGAAACAATAGGAGGGACCCCAGCAGCCTTGACCACATGCTCACAGGCACTCACTGGTTCATCTCACTTCTAGGTTACTTCATCCCGTGGAACATTTTGTTTTTTTCCAAATGAGTCCCTTTCTGACTCTGACTTTAAATTATACCTCTCATTGAGAAGTCCCTGCAGCAGATAAACACAGGATCAGTAATGGAAACTCTAGCCTGCCCAACAATACTGCCACTGTCACACACATGGTGATACTTCGTGAAAGCCAGGGATTGGCAGTTTGGAGCTGCTGTGCCCAGGAAAATTATTTCCTGTGGGAGAAAGAAAACAACCTTAAGCTCCCGGCAGGTCTCAGGCAAGCCCAAGGCAGGATGAGTAGAGAACGTGAATGTTCAGACTCTGGGAAAGGGAGGCGGAGGTGAGGGCTGTTCCCGCAAGCAAATGCCCTAGTGGGGAAAGGCATCGGGCTGCTGTTGTCTTCAGTGGTACAGCACTTGCCTAAGCGTGAGGCTCTGGGTCTGATCCCCAGCGTGGCCCCTCCACTGCATTCAGGCCTGCTTTTTCAACACTGCACTGAGGACAATCAATTAGCAAGACAGATCATGTGGTCAAAAGGAAACTCAATTTCTTCTTGAAAGTATCTTGCAGGGTCAGATGCACTTTTATCCCATCAGTCAGACGTAGAAAGGCAATCACTTAAATTTAATAAGAGAAGAAAAATGCTGGGCAGCCTTATTGACATCCTGCATGTTCTGCGATTACTGAAAGGAAATAGAGAAATCACAGACAGCACAGCCTATTAGCTTCCTAATGCCTCATCCCTTGGTGATGGGTAAAGATTTCTTCACTACAGTATGCTGTTTACTTGGTGTTAAATGAATTCTTGCTTCACTCTTGGTTAAGGATGACTTGACACTGTACACGGAAAAGTTCTCTGACCAATCAACATTTAATTTTCAAATAAACACTGGTTTGCATTTTTTTTCCTCGTCTATTCATCTCTGCCCCTACCTCTCATAATCGCCAGGTCAGGACTTAGAGAGTTTCTCAACCTCAGCACTAGGACTGCATCATTTCTTAGTGGAGAAGGGGTGATCTAAAGCTTGCGGGGCATATTTTTCTTTTTGAGGGGTCTCACTGTGTAGTACAGGCTGGCCTTCAACTCATGGCGATCCTCCCGCTGCCGCTTCCTGAGTGCTGGGATTACAGGAGTACACTACCAGGCCCAGCACTGCAGGACATCTTAAAGCACTCTTGTTTCCTGCACCCCAAGTGTGACAAACTGCTCTTGAGGGACAGAATTGCCTCCAGTTGAGAACCCCTGTCCTAGTTCTGCCTGTTGCTCCTTCACTTCCTGTTGTCTGGGATACTTTTAGTCTTAGTTTTGTCTTGTTACTCCCACTCTGCCGTCAGGAACCATTTTGTACGTCATCTATCCAACGAATCTACTCTGATACCTCATCACCCAGCCAAACAAACCAAAACAGATAGGGCAGACAGGGCTGGGATGCCTCTTTTGGTGCAGGCTCCTGCCCTGTGCAAGCTTTTCTTATAGCCAAGCTGCTGCGTACTTTAACTTCCTCTTTCCTCCATTTAATAGTCTATCTGTTCATTATCTCAGCAAACACTGAAGAGCTGCATATGCTTGGGTTCCTGCTCCCAGAGACCTACAATCTACAGAAGGAGGACAGTCAATAAACAATAATAATTGGGAAAGTGATACCCATTAACAAGAACTATAAAGAAAACATAGCTTACCTCTCTTTCCAAGGAGACTTAGCGCCTTGCAAGCAAAGGCTGCTTTCCTCATTCTTGTGTCACTAGGAATTAGCACTTAAAATAGAAAAGCGTGAGCCAGGAGTGCTGGTACATGCTTACAATCCTGTCACTCTGGGAAGCTGAGGCAGGAGAATCAAAAGTTCAAACCCAGTCTGAACAACTTAGTAAAAGGGGGAGGGGCAAGATGGGGATGTAGCAAGCCCCAGTACCCCCTACACACACACACAAAGTGGGGAAAAAACAGCACAGGTGTGGCTCAGTGGTAAAGCCTAGCATGGCTGAGGCTCCAGATTCTATTCCCAGCTCAGCAAAAACCAAAGACCAAAAAAAAAAAAAAAAAAAAAAAAAAACCCAAACACTCTGCACTTCCTTCTTTCTGCCCAAGCATCAGTCATTTTTCTGCTCTGTTATAAAGATTTAGACAGAGAGGTCTCTCCAAGCAAACAAAGGGTCTAGAAGGGAACACCTGGCCCAATTTATAAATTGTACAGAGTGAATCAGAGGAGTTGTTAAAGCAAGTGATGTCTTCAAGCTCTAGTTTCTAACATTAAGATTACATGTAAGATACAGCCAGAATGCTTATGAAGAGAGACAGCATTAATAGACAGGGAAACTGAGGTTCAAGAATGGCGACTTGCCCCAAATCACAGGGCAATAAACTGGAACTGAGCTCCACGACCATTTTTCCTCCCCACAAATTAATACCTTCTGGAACAGAGACTCAAATTAGGTGAAATCTGTTGGCAAAATGTGGCTAGCATTTAGGATCCGATCCTCCCTGAGTGGGAAAGGGGAGGTTGAGAGTTTATTTACAAGCAAAATGAGTCCTCTAGTTCAAGTAAAAGAAAAATGAATGGCATTAATTTTTCAAATTCTTACCACTGGGACTGGCCCTAAATTTTAGCACTTTATTAGCAAGGCCAAAAATCACTCAAAAGTTAATAGAAGGCAGCCAACAGTGTTTGCCTTTTTTCTTTTAAAGGAGGAAAAACCTGTAATATTTAAAAGCTCAAGCTCATTCTACAGAGATGTTAAAAAAAAGCCCCTATCTGCTAGCTTGGAAGAATCTTCTGTGAGATGAGGTGGACCAGTGTGGACATCAGGAAAAACAGATCTGCACTGTGATTTGTGTCCACTTAACCTCTCTAAGCCTCAACATCACCATCTATAAAGCTTGGGGGTTTGGATGGGGATGATACCTAAACTAAATGAAATATCAAACCTGGCACAGAAAGGAACAGATGTTAGCTCCTTATTCCAGGGAAGAACTCTGGCCAGGGAAATAGAGACCTGGTTTCAGCTCCTACCTGTGCCCAAACTCAATTGGGATTCCAGCATGTCAGCTGTCCTAGCCTCAGCTTCCTTGCTAGTTGTTACGGTTGATTATCTGATGTCCCCCAAAGCCTCATGCACTCATAGGTGGGGTTTCGGGGAGGTGACTGAATCATGGGTTAGTTCACTGAGGAGTTTACAGCTAAATATGACACTGGGAGGGGAAGCCTGGTTGGAGGAGGAGGGTCACTGGGGCGTGGCCCTGCGAGATCTCTGTCCCTCCCTTCCTTCTCCTCAGTCACTCTCTGCTTTCGGCTGCAAAGCCATGAGCTTTCTCCTCTGCCATGCTGCCCTGCCTTGGAGCCACCTGATTACAGACTGAAGCTTCTACACTGTGACCTAAAATAAACCTCTTTCCTTACGGTTGTGCGTGTCAGGTATTGTGTCCCGGTGCTGAGAAAGTCACTAAGACACTGGTAAAATGTAGAGTGCAGTCCCTACCTCCAACGGCAGTCATAGGGAAGGGCAGGCATGATGCCTGGGGCAAGTCATAGGCATCCCAAAAATGTTAGCTAAATCTGAGTTGACTGCATTTTGTCCTGCAAACATTCAACATGACAGTTTTCCGTTTGACTTGCTGTGTTAACATGGTCCGTGCACTTCCACCCATCTGTAAACTGAATGGCAATCCGAAGCTGTGGTTCCAACCCTCATAGTCACCCCCAAAATCCCCCCAGGGTGTTTATCTCAACTGGTGAATCAACATTGAACCTGAAACCAGGGAAAAATATTTCTACCATCAATCCACCTCTCACCAATTTTATCTATTCTTCATAGCTTCCAGGTCTACAGCGGTTAAATATCTATATAGCCCATTCCTGATTTTAAAAAATTAACATTAGCTCGGTCTATTAGACACTAGGAAGGTAATAATAGAAAAAAATTTTGTTTTTGTTTGCAGTATTAAGGATTGAACCCAGGGCCTTGCACATGCTAGGCATGGGCTCTACTACTGAGCTATGTCACAGACCCTTAGGGAAAAAAAATAACACCCAGCAGCAATCTGTTACACCATAAAGTTAAATTGAATAGTGATCCGTGATGCCATGAGGTTGACACTTCCAGCAGAAGACGCCAGAACATCTTTCTGAATGCCGAGAATCATGGTGAACAAGTATAGATACACTGAGGTAGGCACAAATTTCTCATGGAGACAGCAGTGGAGGACAAAATGGCACAAGCACAGATACTACCTCACAAAAGGCTGAACAGAGAAGCGTCTTCAGAGGCCAATGAGTCTCCAGGTCTTATCTTCCCTCCAAAACCAGGCACAAACCATAAGTGAGGGAAGAAAAGAAAAGTCACAAAACACAACGGCCACCATGCCTCCTTCCCAATATGCTGACTACATGTACTACCCAAAATATCTCAACACAGTGGATGGCTGCACCAATAACAATAATAAAAGCAAATAACAGTCATTAGGTGCTTACTTCTGCATTCTGTTACAAGTTTGTAAATGCATTAGCTCAGTTAGCACCCAGGATAAATCTTGGAGGTGTTACTATTTGCATTTGATGGAATACTGAGGTTCACAGAGGCTAAGGAACATGCTAGATGGGCTGGGGGTACAGGTAACTGGTGGAGTACTTGCCTAGTATGTCCAAGACCCTGGGTTCACAATCGTAAGCACCCCCTACCATGCCAAATAAATGAAACCTTCCCTAAGTTGTACAATATTTAAGAGGCCTATCAGGATGTGAACCTAGGTTGTCTAACTCCACAGCCAAACCAGCCCAACATCTATTTTAACTCAAAGACTAGAATAACTCCCTCCTGGAGTGACCCTTTGGGGAACCTCCGACAGGTTCTTAATAACACCCATATCCCTTTGTTTGTAGGAAAAAACTCAGTATAGCCTGTGGGCAAGCAAGAGTTAAGGCTACATGTACAAACTCACAACTCCACTTTTTCTCAGTTCTGTGGGCATTAACGTTAATGTACATTTTTTGGGGAGGTGATTCATGTAGCGCTCCTGCCAAGAATTTAATGATTAGACTGAATTAGATCAAACTCTGTCCATACACGCCTGACGACATCTGCTAATCTGATTTAGTCCTGGAAGCCTCGCCAAGCCTGGGAGAGCAGGCTGGACCTCAAGAATTCTCTGGCACTGGGTGGGGCTCCCAGGCAGAGGAAGGGTCCTGCCAGCTTCCCTGTCGTTAAGACGCTCAGCTGTCTCTCAGGCTAACACTGCTCTGGCTTTATCCGACAGACCGCATCACCACCAGAGATGATGGGGGGCACAGAAATAGGTACAGGCTTATTATAAAGGAAAGAAAACTTTTCCCAAAGCTCTCTTTTCTAACCCAAGATGCAGGTATAAAGTGTTTCTCTCTAATGTGATCATTTTCAGCCTTTCTCCCTACTCTAGCACAAACCATTCCTATTAGTAGCAGGGACTTACTCATATAGGGTAGGGGGAAACCCAAATCTTTGGTCCCCCATGATCTGTAGTTTGCCAAAGTTCTCTGAGGAATCTGTTCCTCTCTTCCTCTTACTGGGTCACACACAAAGAAACACACACATGCACAGACACCTGTACCCTCATTCATATAGCATTATGAATCTAACACAGAGCCCCAAGTACACAGACTTGCATCAAGTATTTCCATTCAAACCTCAGAAACTGTATTAAAAGTATAAAGAGTTCAGCTGAGTGGTAGAGCACTTGCCTACACATGAGAGAGGCCCTGAGTTCCATTCCCAGCCCCATGGAGGCCAGGAAGGGGAATTAAAAGAAAAATGTTTCAGTTCACACTTGCCCATTCACTACTAAAAGACTCTGGACAAGTAATTGAACTTTCTTCAGCTTCGGCTCCATCAAAAGTAAAGCAAGATGAAAAAATGCCAAGACAACTTCCCTCACAGGGAAGCTGTGGTATAGATCATATATTACAATGCATGGGAAAGTATTTCCTAGCGTGCTATACACATGTTAATTGTTGTTACAGCTACTTTCAGAGGATAGCTAATCCTTAGAGACCAATGGCATTCTTCTCTTGGGTCTATAAACAGTTTGCAAAGGCCTGTCTTTCCTTCCCAGAGGTATAAGAGCAGTAGGAAATGCACATCAATAATCCCCTAGCACTAGTAATCATACCAGAAGCCAAAACCTACTTAATAAGAAAAATCCCACCGTGATTTCTAAGTAAAGCATAAACCGTTCATGGAACAGATATTTGGCTAAAATGAATACCCCGCTTTACAAACACACTGTCATGGACCACAAGTTCCGGAGGGAGTCAGCCTGGTTCCACAGAGAATTTAACAATGCAAACAAATTGTTCTCAATTTGATTTTGTGCTTGTTTGTGTGTTTGTTTGTTTATTGGAGGCAAGGCCTCACTACGTAGTGCAGGCTGGCCTTGAGCTCAAGGCACTCCTCCTGCTCTGCCCCTGAAATGCTAGCATTACAAGCACGTGCCACCATACCTGGACTTCTCAATTTGAAAAGATGGGAAAGACCATCTATTCCCACCTCTCCCCCTCCATCTTGTTCCTGTCCTACCAGTCTCTGATTCCCAAAAGATTTAGCAAAGTACTATAAATTTAGGTAGTTGTTTCTGTCTGTAATGTTTTAGGATTGAGAACAAATGCCTAAATATTTCCTGATAGCTGAACAAAAGACCTGTCACTGCCACCCCCATCTGTTCTGGTAATGGAGACAATAATGCAAGCTTTAAATAGTGATGAAGTGAATAAGTGAGCAGTGATTACCTTATGAAGAGTAAGCTAAAGGGAAAAGGGAGAAAACTTTTTTGTCTTCAAGAATTAATTATAAGCCGAGCATGGCTGCACACAGCTGTAATCCCAGCACTCTGGAGGCTGAGGCAGAAAGATCGTTGCAAGTTCGAGACGGGCCTAAGCTATACAAAGTGAGCTCAAGGGCAGCCTGAACTGCACAGCGAGACATCTCAAAAAGACCCCCCAAAAATTTTTTTTAAATTTTAATCAGAGAACAAAACCTTGTTTCCAAACCCATCTGCAGTACTAGCCATTGGCACCCTTCTGTGGAGACAGAAACACTTGCCCTCGATGAGGTCATTAAGACCATCTTGACAGCACCCTCACTTTACAGCCAAGCAGATTATATTTAAAATATAACCTAGAGGCCAGATTACAACTAAAGTCAGCCTTTCCCACAATGCATTCCATTCAGTGTTTACAGGAGTTTCACAATGTTTACAGGGATTTCCAATGTCTCAAGGTGAAGGAGGAATAAACGGCATTCCATTGTCAGATGAGCTGTGCGGAATCCACAGTCTACACAATTTCCCAGCTTCTTCCTCTGCTGACTGCTTGGGGACTGTGACATGGTAGTGCTTGGGGAGAAAGGTAAATTGAACCATGGGTTAGTTCTTTTTTTGCAGTGTGGTATCCTCAGGTTGACACTGGCATGTCTTTAAACATTTTCAGCTTTCATAAGTGGCCATAAATTATACTGGGTAGCAGAGGGGAAATGAGGTAGGTTGTCTATATTAGTTTCATAGTGGAACTGCACGCTCCAAGCTGACGCTCACTAGCACTAGGAGCCATTTAGACTGGTGTACCAGGCTTGGTACTTTACCTGTGAGTTCTCTCTTCTATCTCCCAGGCTACATCCAAGCCTTCCACTGCAGATACCTAGGGTCCCTATTCAAAGGCATTCCTGCTTTTGTACCTAATACTGATTTTTAAAGTATCAATGTTCTGGAAAAGAAATTATCTTTTTTTGGTACCAGAGATTTTAACATTTAATTTTATTGGTACATTTTAGATATACATAATGTCACATTTATCATAGGAATCTGTATCTGTACATTATATATCTTGATTTCCTTTTTCTCTCAATTGCCTCTTTTCAACCCTTCTCCCCTTATTCACAAAAGCTGTTTCTGTTTTATCTTTCTTTCTTTTTTTTTTTTTTTTCCTTTTCCTTTCCTCCCTGTTTCCCTCCCGGCTTATTCCCCTTCCCATTTGAACATTTTCTCCCCATTTCCCAATATCTGTTATACAGTTTGGTCCCTATTTACCATTTCACTTTCTCACATCAGAGAAACAATGTGATATTTAAACATGTGGGTCCAATTTATTTCACTTAAGAGTATGGTCTCAAGATGTCTCAAATTTAGCCTTCTTTATGGCAAAGTAATACTCCATTGCATAAAAACTCCACATCTTCTTTATTCATTCATTGGTTGTTGGGTATTGATCTGTTTCCAAGATTTAGCTGTTATAAATTGTGCTGCTGTAAACATGGATGTACATGTATCATTGTGGTTTGATGCTTTTAATTCTTTCTGGAAGATACCCAGAAGGGGAATAGGTGCATGACATGGAACTTCTAGTTTTAGTTTTTTGAGGAATCTCCACACTGATTTCCACAGTGGTTGTACCAGTCTTCACTCCCACCAACAGCAGAGTAGGGTTCCTGTTTCCCTGCAGCCCTGTCACATTTGTTACTGGTTGATTTTTTAATAATAGCCATTATTTCTGCAGTGAGCTAGAATCTCAGTGTTGTCTTTTTCATCTCTTGAATGACCAGTGATGTTGAACATTTTTTTATATTGGCTGTTTGTGGTACTGGAGATTGAACCTAGAGCCTTCCCACTAAGCTTTATCCACAAGCCCCCATTCCCTCTTTTTAGACAGGGCTTTACTAACCTGCCCAGGTTGGGCTCCAACTTGGGATCCTCCTTCCTGCCTCAGCCTACCAGAATACTGAGATTAGAGACAGCATCACTCCCCAAATTTAATTAAACTTTGTTTTGTCTTAAGTGGTTGTTCCAGAGATGGCTCAGCGCACTATAAAAGAAGAAAAATATCCTGAATTCTGACCCCTGATTTTTCTCCTCCAGAACTCAATCTAGTTATTCCAATAACCCAGGTTCTTTCTTTTAGAGTGAAGCCAAAAATCTGAGCAGCGCATGGCAGTGGATCCCAAGCATGAGCCAAACGTGCCTCGGAGAGGGTCCGAGTACGAAGGTCTTTCCATCCATGTGGGCGCCAAGAGCTGTCAGCAGGCCAGCGGCTCACAGTTACAACTGCCACAAAGCGAGGGAACCAGGAGACCTTTTGATGTTAACAGACCTTCATGTTTGAATCACTGGAAACCAAAACTAGTATTTTCAACAAATACACCCCTTGCCAGGAATCTGTCCTGTGTACAAGAGGACGTATCTTCAAAGTTACAGAATAATGAATTAAATGAAAATTTTTGGCTGTGTTTTTCAGTTTTAATCTCACAAGGCACGGCAAAATCTGAAATCACAAATGCTCATAAACCCAAACATTACACAGCCATCCTCCCTGAAATTCTGAGATTTTCCATGCCAGCATGGAACAGATTAGAAGACACTGTATTTATCCTGCAGTGACACTAAAGAGAGGGAGTTGTGGATATACCTTAAGAATAAAGTCTTGATGTAACATTTTGACAGACTCACACTGATTAGAAAAACAATAAAACCACCGAAACCCTGGCCTAACACAGGACAGTACAGAGCATTTCTTCACTTTGCTGGAGTTTTTCAGGGCATGAAAAATGCAGGTTTGGTAGCTTGTGTTTTAAAGGAAATGAATCTTAAAAGAACTACTGTGAATGATGTTCATGAACAGGGCTAATGGGAAACAGCACACAATAGACAACATATGTTTTAAGAAATGTTAGCAATTGATAGCTCTCTCTCTCTCTCTCTCTCTCTCTCTCTCTCTATATATATATATATATATATATATACACACACACACACACACAGTGGGTATTGCACAAGAATCATTATGAAATATTTCTAACATAAAGGCAGTTTGTCATGAGGACAATCTTAATATCATCTTACCTATTCATAGCGAGTATTTCATGAAGACTTAGAAAAGCAATTGTTTTTCTCCTAAAAGTTCCACTCCAGGTTGCAGTGACATGCCACACCTGCTAAATCAAACAGCCTATGACTCAAATTCTCATCTTTATAAGTGGCATAGAGAGATGATAAAATGTTTTCCAAATGCTGGGGGAATTTTTTTAAAGCTCCCAAAGCACATATTGCCTGTTTTTTTGTTTTTTAAAGAATTTATCATCAGTTCCAAGTCAGAGTTCAGTGACTACAAATATTCAGGACTAATTTTTTTTTAAACAACAACATACTTTTTACATACAGCATTATTGCTTCAGTGAACTGGTGCCAAGAAATGTGGTCAGTATTGTTTCCAGATTCTTCAAGCATTTGTATTCCTTGAGATGGTCAACCCAATCCTGTCTGTCCTTGACTACTTAATTTTCAGTCATTTACAAAGTTTTCACCTTCTAAAGTGAAAACATAGACATACCTGAACAACTCCGGAGCGGCAGTAGAATAAGTAATGTGGCCACACTTTGTAGACTTTCCCACACAGGGTTTCTCATCTCAAAATAGATGACAGAAAGAAAGAATTCCCACCCTAGGTGAAGAAGGCCTTAGGGGAGATGGTTTTTATTTTATTTTTTTGAAAGTCCAGACTTTAAGAAAGATTTCATCTCGCTTTAGCTTATCTTTCTAGCTTTTAAAAAAATTTCTTTTTCAGTATTCTTTGCTGATTAACTCCATTCTGTCTATTTTCTCAGAAGACTTCAAGTTCCCACAGTACAGATGTATTCAATTTTATTAGTTTGCACTTGATATATTGCTTCGTAACTGTTCAAGGCATTTTTTTGTGAACATTATGTTTCTGTCTTCCAAACTATACTCTAAGCTTCTTAACAATAAAAACCATGCTTTGCCTTCCCCCTGAGATTTTTTTTTTACTATGACTGCATTAAAACTATAAATTAATTTGGAAGAAATGACATCTTTACAGTATTTCTCATTTCCAAAACGCAGCAGTCTGTTTCCCCATTAATGCAAGTTTTTCTTTTAATGGGTAGCCAAAATTTGTAGTTTTTTCCAACTATAAAAACAAAATATGCACACGGCAAAAATTCTTCAGTGAATCTTTCGCCCCTTCCTAGGTCCCAGTCTGATCCTCAGAGGTAACCCCTCCTCACAAGCTTCTTACTGTTCATGCATACACGTGCCTATTTACATAAGTGTAACTATCACCTTCCCTCATCATTCTTAAGAAGTTAGGCCAGTTACCAGTTTTTTTATCTTTAATTGGCAAAGAAAAAGTATTTGAAGGACACAGATCCATTTTCAGAGATGAAGCAACAGTGAGTCTGGAGCTGAGAGGTAGTGAAGGAATATGTCCACAGGAGCTAAATACCAGCCCACTATGCACAATGCAAACTACAGATCTCGCTAATGGCAGAACAGCATTCCACTTCATGCACACACAATCAGTTACCAAACCAGTCTTTTTACTAGATTGTTTCACATTCTGTTTCTACTGCTAATATTGCTACAATAAACATCTGTGAACATTCTATCTCCAGGAACACTGCTGCAGATATCTTTGTTTATACTGGTAAGATTTGCTGGATGAACTCCTAGAAATTGGACTGATTATATACATTTCCCCGCTGGTGCTAGGGATCAAATCCAGGGCCTCACACATGCTAGGCAAGCACATTACCATTAGAGCCACATCCCTAGCCCTTTTTAAGAAATTATTTTTATTTTGAGCCAGGGTCTCATTAAATTGTTCACAGTGGCCTCAAACTCACAGTCCACCTACCTCAACCTCTTGAGCGGCTGGGTTTGCAGGACTGTGACCCATACCCAGCAGATTATATACATTTTAAATTTTTGAAAGAGACTTTACGAAAGAAACTGCATCAGTTTGCATTCACTAGCTAGGCAAAAGTTTACTTCTCCATACTCTTGCTAATACTGTGAGCTGTCAGGTATGGTTTTTGCCAGTCTAATAGTGACACACTGTATTTCATCAGTTGCATTTCTTTCATTGTAAGTGGAAACAATACTTTTCATGTTTATAAATAGGTTTATATTCCTTTCTCTGTTAAAATTCTTTATTTCAATTTTATAAGTTCTTTATGCTTAAAAAAAGTCTCTTACCTCTATCATATATGTTAAATATATTTTCTAATCTATAGTTTAGCATTTGATCTAGTTTCTAGTATTGTGAATAATACAGAAGTTTTATATCAGAATCATCTCTTTTATAGTCACCAATAAAATCAAGTTTGATTTTCTGAACACAAATACAGTCATTCCTTGGTATTCACAGGGGACTGGTTCCAAGACCTCCCATGACTACACAAATCCAAAGATGCTTCAGTCTCTTATATAAAATGGCATGGCATTTTCATATACCATACAGCCTCCCACATACTTGAAATCATCTTAATATCTACCGCAAGGTAAGCTACATAAATAGCTGTACTATTTGGACAATAATAACAAGAAAAAAATTATGTGCACACTTACAGTACAGACACAATTTCTTTTTTGCAAATATTCTTTTTTCTATTTGTGCATACTTTATTCACTCAATTGAGAGCTTTTGTATTGTACGTAAAATGCTCCAGGTAATTAATCCCCATGTTGCTCACACTGAGTTCAAGGTAGGCACATTCATATAAATCTTACTTTTCATTCCTTCTCTGGCAATTCTTTGCTGGATTCTTTGCTTTGCATATTATCCCTGGAATGGAACCAGCATCCTAAAGTCACCACCACACAAACTCCAATGCCAGCATCCTATGATCTTCTAACTCCGTCTTCCTCTTCCCAGCTTCTCTGGCCCCAGCATGGTGGCTATGGTCACGAGTTGGTTCTTCCAGTGCCTCCTTTCCAAATATTCTTGATCTAAGTCTGGTTGAGTCCGAGGATGTGGAATTTGTGGATACAGAACTGAACATGCTCATTTCTTCCCAGGAAAGGCAAATTTGAAAACAAAAAATTAACAAGCCACCAAAAATCTTTCCCCTAATTTTATAAAATCTTGCAGAGCAAATTGCTGTTAAGCAAGCCCCTGCTGGTAGGCAGGGATGTAAAGCATCAAAGGCCTATCGACAGAGCCCTGAAGGGCACGTTTTCTCACTGTTTGCAAAGTTCATAGGCTTGCCAGTTCTCTGGTGACTGGTACAATGGTCTCAAAGCAGAAGTGATTACAGATGAAGATTTTGGCCCTTGCCCTGCCACCACGGAGATACCCTTCAACACTACAAACCAGTTCAGTGGGCTAGGAAAAGAGACTTGGGTCAACTTCCCAGAGATATGGTGGTCCAAAATGAGAACAAGGGAGAAAGAAAATGCTAACAAGCCAGGCTCTCAGATCCCACTACATCAGATGACAGCTGCTCTCCGAGGACCTTTCTGTCCTGGCACCTTCTCCTTCTTATCCCTTCCAGTAAAAGAGCAGACAAAAATGAAGTAGAGAGAGCATTTTTAAATGATTTCTCTTTTTACCTACTGGGCATAAAGTCACTTACATTATGACAAGGACATTAAGTTGCAGTGGTGTGTTCTCCCAAATGCAGGGGAGATTTCAACTGCATTCTATCGTTCTTGTGATGGCACCAAATCAGTGTTTGTGCAAGTGGGATAACTATAGAAATAGGAACCAAGGTATCACCAAGAAAGATTCTTTGGGAAGACGTGATTAGTTTACTCGTTTACTTAACAAACATGTCTTAAGTACCTGCTACCTATCTGGATCTGTAGATAATCTTGCCTTTCAGAAGTACACAGTCTAATGACAAACAAAGACACATAAAATAATGATTCAATGAACCTGTCATCAGTTTCTGTAGTAACCTGCTTTAAGTCTTTTCATTAAAGAATTTGCCTAGTATTCAGGGAAAACAGGGAACATCCAATCAGACCAGAGATGGGAAAAAAGTTTGGGCAAGGGATCAAAGCCAGGGGTGCTCTACCACTGGATTACACTCCTAGTGTTTTGGGGTTTTTTTTAGGGTAGCACTGTGTAACTCAGATTGACCTTAAACTCTCTATGTTGCCCAGGATGGCCTCGAGCTTGTGATCTGCCTACCTTATCCTTCCCAGCAGTACGGTTAGAGGCATGCACCACTGACCCCGGCAAGAAAGGGACATTTTTAATTTTATTTTTTAATTTTCATTTTTAGTAGTACATGCTTGCAGTACATAAAGATTACCTTCATTAGAAGGGAGGATCTTTTAAGGAGGGAGATGGCAGAGGAAAGCTCAAAGACAAAAACAGATGTTTGTCTTCATTAGAGCAAGCAAGTTCCCCCCAAGAGTACAAGAATATATATATATAATTCGGCAAATATTTATTAAACGTTACTTTCCGTAGGTGTTGACCAGGTGAAGATATCTTTATAAAGACGAGTGACAAAGACCTGCTTCTCAACAAGCAAGTCCACAGGAGCTTATAGCCCACAGAGTGAGGTAATTAAAGAAACATGATGAATAACAAAAGTAATACAAGAAGACAAGATACCACTAGGTCATTGGGAGACGCATGGGGAATCAGGACTTCCTAGAGAAACTGATGACAGAAGTTCATTGAATCAACAAACAATTAGAAGAAAGAAAATACAACAAGTTTTCTTCAATTATACTAAAATATTAAAAGAGGTGTAGCAGTAGGAAGGAACTTGTACAGGAAAAATTTTAGAGTTGAAAATAAGTAAGATTATGATTAGGACCTACAAAAAGGTAAAATTCTTCATGGTCTCCAAGGATTATTCCTAGGAAAGAAGTAAAGTAAAAACCAAGCTGCAGATGTGGCTCAGTGGTAGAGCACTTGCCGAACATGTGAGAGGTGTGGGCTACAATCACCAGCACTGCTTGAAAAAAATTGAGCATGAGCTGGGCGCACTCCTATAATCCCAGCACTTGGGAGGCTGAGGCAGGAGGATTGCAAGTTTGAAACCAACCTGGGCTACAAAGTGGGCCCAAGGCTAGCCTAAACTGCATATGAGAACCTGTCTCAAAAACAAAACAAAACAAAACAAAAAGAGCACAAATTAGTGTATAGTGTAACAATCACTAGTATTGGTGTAGGAACAGAAAAAGCATATAACAAGGATGCCCCAGAGCTGGCAACTAGGCATGGCAACAGACCAATAGGGTGAGCATGGAAATTCTAAAGGAAGAAGCGAGCATTCACGATTGATCACTTACAGGGTCAGAGCTGGACTTCTGGGACTTTTCACTCCCATGAGTACTTTTTTTTTCCTGGTCCCTAGAGTTTTGGTCTCCAAGCAATCCGTTCTGTGTTTTTATTTCTATGCTGAATTTTAAACCACATTTTTAAAAAGTACTTCTTGAAAGGCAAAGATTGGGGAAAAAAATACTGAAGCTCTTAAGAGCTCCTGTCTAGCTGCCAAAGCATTGTTTTAGTCAAATGTCAAATGAAAAGGGAGACACGGAATGATGATTTTATTTGAATTGCTTCCAAAGAAAAGTCACCTCCAGCAAAACTCAAGGCCCACTTTGCAGGAAATCCTGGCATGTCGACAACAGAAATGGAAGCAGAAAATTTCATCTTCCAGAAAGCACACTATCAAATAGGAAAAACCACAAGGAGTGATAAGCTTTGAGGTCCCTCTGGCTCAGGGTCCATTTTACCCTTTTTGACTTTTTTTTCCCTGCTGAAAATGAAATGACTTGAAACACAATTTACCCTTGCAGAGAGCTTTTGGAAATGATTAAAGGTCAAATCTTTTAAGTAATATTAATGTATTAAATTTCTATTTTACTGGACTGAAAAAGGGAAACAAAAGTAAAGACAAGTATATTCCGAACTTTTAAAATTCATGTGATCTGAGGGTGCAGTTCAATGATAGAACATGCAGTTAGCATAGGAAGGCCACACGTTTAATCCCCAGAATCGATGATGACGATGACAATGATGATGATGATGGAGATTTCGGGATATGATCAAATGACAATCCGTTCTAGTAAAATGTGAAGTTGTACCCTAGCTGGAGTAGTTGGGTAAATATCCAAAAATCGGAGTTTTCAGTGTTCAGAGAGCCCTGCAGAAAACCTGAAACCTCAACATTATGCTCTTAAGTGACAGCAGCCCAGGGGCCTACAGGTCACCACTCTTTCTTAGAAATTTTCAGACAAAGCTAAAGGTAGGTATTTTCAAGGTCTTTATCTTCACTCACTAGTCATATGTGTTAGATACTCCTCTATGTCTGTTCTATTGTACTTGTTGGAGCTGAAAGTCAAATACAGTCTTTGCTTCCTATGAAACTGCTTGTTTTGGTGTGAAAAAAGGGACGGTGTGTCTCATGTCTGTGACTCTATGCTGTTATTTGGGAACCCAAAACCAAGTCATTGGTGCTATCTTGTCATTTATGGCAACCGTCCCAGAGCCTGGTCCCATTTTTGGATCATGCTGCCACCTCACTCCTGACCTGTCTTCATCTCCCATTTATTTCTCGCCTTCTCTGAACTCAGCTCCGATGTCTATGGAATCTTTAGCTTGACTTCCAACCTCCTGCAAGGACTTGGCTCAGACACTCATCATGTCAACCCAGAAGGATTTGTGTACTCTGTCCAGTGACCTAGAGGTAAACCCTAAGTTCCAGCTCTACTACACACTTGTCCAAAGTACCATCATTGGTGCAGTGGATAGCAGTGGTCAAGGCTACCCTGCAGGAGGCTCGGCAGAAAGCTGACAGCTAAACTCCAGGGATGCACAGAATGGACAAGAATGGAATTCTCATTTTAAACAAAGGGACTAGCGTGGTAGTAAAGAAAAATAACATGCCTAATAATAAGTTGGCTCTGTTGACAAGAGCCCCTAATGGGTAATAAAATGTTTACTGAGCTCCTACTTTATAGAAAGCACATGGCCCAGGGCAGGGCCTGGCATATAACAAGAACTCATTAAGTTTTGTAGCACTAGTGAAATATCAGTTTCATTTTAAAAATAAAATTGTGTGTCTGCATCAGGAAATAACCTGTAGGAAGAAGGACCAACGACAAACAAACTACCAGGAAACTCACTATGACTTCTTCCAAAACAAGAGAGATTTTTCTTTCTGTAATCAAGGAATGGACCAATCAGGCTATGCTGGGTCTGGTCCTTTGTGTTAGAAACAGAGTCACCAAACCTGGGGCCAAAGGGGCCTGTCTGGGCTTCATTAAAATGATTTTCCTCTGTAACATTCAGTTTGGAGGTGAAGGAAGAAGCCAAGTGAAGACAGGAGTTAAAGGACCCCTGGGCTGGGTCCACAAAGGAAATAAAATGCTGGGATGAAACTCTGGGTTGGGTGCTGGACTCCTCTAGCGTCCTTTTGACCCTCTTTGACTCCCATAGCCTCTCCCCATGCCAACCCATGCTTCAGCTTCCAAAGTAGGCTTCTGTTCTCGTCAATCTTGCCCCATTCTCACAAAGCTCAAACCCGGTTTTCAGCAAGCCGCCCAGGACCACACCGCAGCAAGTGCACTGCCTCGCTCTCAGTTCACTCTAGCGCTGCACACCACTGCCCCCCAGCTCCTCCTTCGAACTCTTCTGCCTTTCCTGGGTCTCATGCTTTGGAGGCTAGACCTCCTCAGTGTTTGACACCAGCCCCAACACCTGCCGCTATCTGCTGGGGCTGCCAGTGCCACCTGAGCTCATCTGTTCCCACAACCTGGACAGCACCTGGGAAGCTCATGACCTCATTCACTGCTCACCTGGTCTTTCTTCTGGGCTTCTGGTGACCTGAGGGGCCCCCAAAGCCAACGTTTCTAAACAGGGGCCATTGCTTTCCCTCCATCTGCTTCTTCTTCTCTATCTTCCCTACACACAAACTGGCACCTCGAGGCAGAGCCAGTGGTGTATTCGTTCAGTTTACACACCCAAGAGGTGCTTTTACAGTGCCTAACACACAAACATCATCAGAACAAGTGTGTCACAAGCAGGAGGGCTTTGCGGGCACCATCTCTTTTAACTCTCAGGTGGGCACTAAAGAATGCTGCTTCATGGGTAAGCAAAGCAAAGCTGGCTGGCAGGCAGCTGGACACCTTCTCCTGGATGATTAGCTGACTTCATTTTGCGAATGGTTGTTGTGTTCAGCCTTTAAGGAGACTCTCAATGAGGCCAGGCCTGTTAGGGAGACAAAAGCCTCAGGCCATTCCCATACATAATTTAAATCCCTGCCATTGCCTGGCAAGGCCTCCAAGAGTCTCAGGTCCCTGTATGGAGTGTGCTTAATCCATCCCTACTGTTTGCTGCTCCCCACCCAGAAATCAGATTTTTGCATTATCAGAGAATTCTGTTCTATTTGGTGCCCACCATAATTATTCCTTCATAAACTGGTTAAGGTTAATTCTGCTCCCAGAATCTCACCTCAGAATTCCACCATCACAGGCTCATTTGAGCTACGCCTGGTGGCACTCACATGTCATACTAGTTACTTGAGAGGCTGAGGTAGGAAGATCACAGGACCAGCCAGGGCAACTTAGATTTCATGATGTAACTAAATAAAAAACATACAATATGTAGAGTTTAGCCCTGTGCTGGGGAATTTTAAAATGGAAAAGTATTATTATAATTTGAGAAAGGCCTATGTGTTAAAGCCTGGGTCCCCAGTGAGGTGTAATGGGAAATGTAGAACTTTGAAGAAGTGGGGCCTCATGGGAGGTCTTTAGGTCATTGGAGCTATGCACTTGAAGGAAACTGTGGGACCCGGGTCTATTCCCTTCTCTTCATCTCTCTTTCTGCTTCCCAGCTGCCACGAGGTGACCAATTTCCTCTGCCACATCCTCCTGACATGACATGCTGCCTTGTCACAGGCCCAGAAGTAACACAGCCAACCAACCATGTCCTCTAAAACTGTGAGCCAACCTAAACTTTTCTTTTCTGTGTTTTAAGTTAATTTACCTCAGACATTTGTTACACTAATGGAAAGCTGACTAAACTAAGTATATTTACCCAGAAAAACAACTGGATGGATATACAAACAGAATGAAATGCAAACTTCCTGCCTGCCAAGTGCATGGTCCTCAGTTTGATTCCCAATACAAAAAAAAAAAAAATTTATATTGCCTAAAATGCAAACTTAACAGGAGGAGATTTATGACTACCCTTACCTCTGTGTTTTTCTGTATCTTTCAAATTCTCTAAAAAAAAAAAAAAAAACCTATTATTGTATGACATTCTTTGTGCTTGTGAAAGCCTTTGATTTTCAGTTTTTTTTATTGTGGTAAAATAGACATAAGATAAAATTGGCCATTGTCACCATTTTCAAGCACACAGTTCAGCGACATTAAGCACACTCACTTCGTTCTGCAACCATCATCACCATTATCATCACAACTTTTTCATTTTCCCAAATTAGAAATCAGCACTCATTAAACAGTAACTCCCCATTCCCCTGCTCCCACCAGCCCCTGGCAACCCCAAGCCTCACTCGATTTTAAAATGCAAACATTCAAAGACCAAGACTCATTCACACCTTAGGCGTAAATTACTTTCATCTGCTAAACTCCTATCACTCAGAACAGACTCCCTGAGCAAAAAGCAAGCAGAAGCCACAGTCAGGAGACCACTAAAGACAGGCTAGGGCGGCAATTTTGGCTTTAAATGAGACAGGAAGTAAAAGTAACTGCTGGCTTTGAAGTTTGGCCCAGGCCCTAGGAAGCAGACAGGGTACTCAGGTGTAAGGAGCAGCTGACCAAAAACCTCTGCTGCTTCCAATTCAATACCCACTGTCTCCAGCTACTAAGAGGCACAAAACAATTTTTTTAAAGGAAGAGAAAAAGATGGGGGCAGTCGAAGTGTGTAGATTAGCTACACAGCATTTTTCTAACAGATGCAAAGTCTGGAGCTTGATTCTAAGCATGGCAGAATAATAATTTTTTTTTAAAAAAAAAGGGTAAAAAATGAAGACAGAGGTGGAAGGATAGCATGGAGGGGATTTAGACACTTACATGTCAATGAGTGAGGCCTCCCAGAACCCAAAGGCAGGAATTTCCTTCACAGGACTCCTGACAGCTGGCCACACAGCACCTGTCTGAACGCGTCCAACAACAGGGGTAGGCAGGAGCCTGACATTCCCAAGAAGTGCACCCAGACGGCTTCATAAATCCCCAAACCCATAAATACAGAAAAGGTTGTGATGGCTTCTGGCTCTTTCCTGCCTTTTTTTAAAAAAAATCTTACCTCCTACAGAAGTCAACTCTTTTCAGCTTTCTCTAAAACTATCTCACCCGAACAAATTTTGCCCTGGCCCAAGTCACTGCTAAAATTTTTATGAATGTCCTTTTTTCCTTATTTCAAAGTATATATATAAGATGGACTTGTTCCCAGCACAGCAATATCTATCATTCTAGTTTTTAATGTATCCCAAACTCCCCTTTTCTGGCAAAGACCTATCATTTCGTCGCATGTATTGGCTTTTTCTTCCTTAAATCATGAATACTAGCAGCTGATTCTCTTTTCAAAATAGTCATTTTTCACAAAGAAAGTTTTAATTACTTAAGAATTACAACAGAGCTGCAATTCAAATTTGTCTCAGCCTAACTACAAATGACTACCTGTCAGGAGCCTTCAGGATTGCTGGAGACTCTCAAAGCGTCAAGACGGTGTAACGTGCAAATTCTAAGCATTTGCTGTCTAGTGTGCAATTAATTTTTGCCTCTCTGCCACCCAATGCAGCAGGGAAGCTGACTGCAACCACCACGGGATGGAAATATACCATCTCAGGGAGGCTGAAAGGAGTAGGGGAGAGGAAGTAAAACAAACCAAGGTGCTAGGTGCTAGGGATGCTAGGCTGAGGTAAAAGGAGGAAGGCTAAAAGGAAGAGAGGGGAAGAGCATTTCAAACAAATGCCTAGAGCATGCATGAGTTCCTCAGTTCCACTCCCAGCACCAAAGTTTTTAAAAATAAAATAACACCAGGAGACAGCCCCCTCCCCACCAGCTAGCATGTAATTACCCACATCTGCATGTGATGTTCACTTTGCTACCTAGATCTCACCAACCCCATCCGCTTATGTTAACAATGTCAACTTCTCTGAGAAGCTAGGCTGGTGGTAATTTTTAAAAAGATGACAGGCAAACTTCCTAAGTAAAGGAAAACCACAGTTATAAACTTGAAGCAGACTGGCCAAAAATCTGGAAGAATTCCTGAATTCACAGGACTGTGGAAAGGAACTAATTGAGGATGCAGATGGATGTGTTCTGCAAATAAAGTGCTGCACAAATGGGTTACTATGGAAGAGCCTGTTTACAAGCAGAGCCTGTAAGAAGGGGTGGGGTCTGAAAGGACTCAGCACCATTTCTTTAAAAAAATGACATCCAACTAACTTCATACCGTATACCCAAACAAGGTGAGTTTGGGGAAACGTACAATTTTGAAGACATCTGACTTTGTCAGCTTGTGATTAGATTTCCCAAGGAATCCCTGCAAACAAGGCAGAGACCTACAGGCTAGATAAGGTGGCTTGAAGATGAGATTATTAGATGAATGCTAACAGAAGGAAGATTTTCACTGTGTTCTAAAGGGACTCCAATCTGGCCATGTTCAACTCAATATTATCTTTAACTTCTCGGAAAAAAGGGCATCGGGGCATACACACCGTTTGTTCACGTGTGCAGGTATCACGAAACTAGGAGATGAGTCATTAACAATGTTAAAGTCAGCTGTGCAAAGGCAACACTCAGAATAGTTTTTATGAACCTGTGTGCATTTATACCCAAATCTCATACCATAAAGCAGACACCTTAAGTTGGTATCTGCATATATACTTTGCTTGACTTGCCCAATGTTAAGAAAAATCATAGCCTGGTCAACAACATGTAAAAATAAACTGGCTTCACATAAAAATTCAAATTTTAAGCTTAAATCATCAGAAGACCTGACAACACTGTGTCCTCATTACTGCAGGGCAACTATCAGCAGGAGGTGAATGACAGTTGAATTGGTGACCGCTGCAGTAAAATGTTGGTGCATGTCATTTTATTAAGTGTGTTCCATTATCCAAAACTTTGTTCATTAAACACCAATGCAATCTTCGCACACTTTTAGCTTTTGCAGGTTTTGTCTTTCAAGATTCAACATCGTATCACAACTTCATAACGATAAATTGTATATACAGAATGTCCCAGTTTTCCTGTGTGCCTTCCTATTTGCCTAATCCTCCCAATATTCCAGGAAGGCTGGGTTTATTGTTCACAGTATAAGAGAGATCAACTATCTAACAGGAACCAAATCCAGGATTTCAACTCAGGATTTGGGTTAATCTTGATCTACATTTCCCACCATACCATGTACCCTCAACCCCTGAAACCAGCTCTTATTCTGGGCCAACCAACTCATTCAAAGAGGTGAAAATCCAGATTGCAAAGCAGCGGGGCTGATCTGGAAAGAGCACAGTATTTGGAATCCTTTCTTTATTTCCGTTTTTAATCCTCTAAAAAGTACTATGTAACAGTGGTTCATCCAAAGACAGCTGATTCTCATTTATACTTAACCTGTGTTGAACTCACACACTAAATTTTAAAGCTCTGCTCTTGAAAACACATTTTGCTCTTTAAGATCTCCTTGGTAACCCTTCTAATTGGTATGTAGGCTACAAAAAAAAAAGAAAGAAAGAAAGAAAGAAAGAAAGAAAGAAAGAAAGAAAGAAAGAAAGAAAAGAAAAGAAAAGAAAAGAAAGAAAAGAAAAGAAAGATTTGGAACCAATCAGTGACTGGAGTTAGAATAAAATCCAACTGGAAATCCAATCCAGAAAAGTACAGAAGGAAAGTTCCAGGCCAACAGCTGTGTGGCAGACAAACAGAACAACCTGTCCAGAATGGAGGATGACTGAAAAGTCCTAGGAAAGGGACTCTCCAGTTTCAAAAGGGGAGTCGAAAAAATCTGATCAAACCGAAAGTTTAAGGAGAAAAATCTAAGGGCACTGTAAAATAACACAGGGAAAGAGAGGCATTAGAAACTTCAGGATAAACAGAAGGCTGTAACAATATAATCATCAGCTATGGTGGCACATGCTTGTAGTCACAGAATTTAGAAGGCTAAAGCAAAAGGATCAGCCATGGCCACCCCAGGGCGGGGAAACAAGAAGCAAGAGCGTTTCCTGAGATCCACGCCTTGCTGGAACTTAGGGCGCCGAGGCAACCAGTAAGCAGCCTTCCACCCTGGTAAGTGACTGTGTTCTGGCAAGCTGCAGCCACCCAAGGGTGGGGAAACAAGAAGCAAGAGCATTTCCCGAGATCCGCGCCATGTTGGAACTTCGGGCACTGAGCCAACCAGTAAGCAGCCTTCCGCCCTGGTAAGTGACTGTGGTCTGGGGAGCCGCGGCCACCCCAGGGCGGGGAAACAAGAAGCAAGAGCGTCTCCTGAGATCCGCACCATGCTGGAACTTAGGACGCTGAGCCAACCAGTAAGCAGCCTGCTGCTTACCAGGGCACGGGCTTAGAATCAAACATACCACACACACACACACACACCCGTTACCAATTGAGATCCAGGGATCTGGGTATCTCTTAGTAGATGACCATATTTGGTACAGCAAGTCGGGGGAGTTTCCTTCTACTATCTCTGAAGGCCAATATTTTTATCACCGTTTTGCTTTGTCCTGATTAATGGTGTTGCTCTATTCAATACTCTGTGTTGATGTGTTCTATAGTGTTGTGTATTTCTTTGATTTTGCTCTACCTAGTAGAAGAACAACTATTGTGAAGAGAATGAGATATACAATGTTGCCTGTTACTGTTGTCCTGGTGACCTGCTTTGATGTTCTATGCCAATTTCACTATACTGTGTCAATTGGCTTTAGTCCATCCTGTTTTTTTGTAACTGTATGCAGCCTCACTGTGTGTTCACTTTGTATGCCTTAATTTTGTAACATGAACAGCTATTTCTGGGAGGACAGTATGTGGTTTGTCAACTAATGATTTATGGGGCTTTTTTTTTTGAGGTTTTGTATTGTTTCTACCCTTTTTTCTGTATTGCTTTTTTTTCTCTTTAAATAAAATTTAAAAAAAAAGAAAAAAAAAGAAAGCAGAAGGATCTCAAGTTGGAGGCCAGCCTGTGCTACATAAGGAGCTCAAGGCCAGCCTGGACCATGTAGTGAGACCCATCTCGAGTAAGCAAACAAAAATATATGCATACACACAGTGCATGGCAAATTCAAGTGGTACATTATGATTACTTTTGGCAGGGAGGGTCTGTGCAGGGCATTGAACCCAGGACCTGACACATGCTTAGGCAAGTGCTCTAATACCCCCTACTGTGAATAATATTTACAGAAACAATGGCTCTATCAACTGATTGGCTGATGTTCAACTATACACAAGTATGATGTGAAACCATGAAGCAAGTATATAATAAAATGTAAATATTAACAACTTGACAGAATCAAAGTAAAGATAAAAAAGAAAGAAGGGAGGAGCTGAGAGAATGAAGGACAGAGACATCAACATTCTGAAAACTGTAGAAAGTCTTCATTAAACGACAAAGATTAAAGCATAAACATGTTATTTAAAGTTAAAGGTCAACATGCAATATATTAACCATTGTTACCTTCCTATTGTTTTGAAAAGTTTTTTTCTTTAAAATAATAAATAAATAAATAAATAAATAAATAAAATTAAAGGTATAAACCAGGTATGGTGAAGCACACCTGTAAACCCAGCCCTCAGGATGCGGAGGCAGGAGGATTACCACGAGTTTGAGGCTAGCCTGGGCTAAACAGCAAGTTAAAGGCCAGCCTGGACTACATACTGAGATCTTGTCTCAAAAAAACTAAAAAACAAAATGAACAAAAAAAGAAAAAAAATGTTTTGGTCTTTTTGAGACAGGGTTTCACTATGCAGTTCAGGCAGGCCTCCTGCCTCAGCCTCTGGAGTGCTAGGATCACAGGGCATGTGCCACCATACCTGGCCAAGAAAATATATGTTTCAAAGGCATCTCTAGAGCGAGGTCCTCTAGGGCCAAGACTGGAGCGAGGTGACCCCTGCCCTGGGTGAATTCTGGTAGCATTTAGCAGAATCACTCATCACAGGGAGAGGCTGCTGAAAGCTGCCCATCAGTGGGCAGTGAGTGGGCCGAATGACCCTTGCCAGAGCAGCTGAGGGGTTAGAAGTGTCCTGCTGTGGCAGGCTTTGCATAAGTCACCAGCTATTACAAGGTGGAAAGGGGCACTTTACTTCTGGCCTCTGATGTTCAGAACAAAGATCTCTGATATCCTTTGGCTGTTTCTGATTTAAAACAGACCAGAGTGGGAGTGGAGAGGCAAGAACTCCTGCCCCTCGTCCACTCTGATGACCGTCTCCGGGAGCTTTGGGTAATATAATTTGCCACCTTCTCACTTCTGCCTCTCTTTGGAGGGAGTGCTAGCCAAGAGGAGCAGCTTCATGTGGGGTCAGTGTTCCAGCAAGGAAGAAAACGTCTCACTCCTGCTACCATTTCTTTCACAGAGCAAAGCGCAGGCATGGCCACGACAAGTCTTCAGAAAGGAGTTTCAACACTGGCTTACAAAACCACTACAAATCAATCAGCATTGGCAGGTAAGATGAAATTTATCACAAGCAAACAAAGTATCCTCTCATCAGCAAAAGCACCACAGAATGACCTGGTATCTAGCGTCTCATGGTAAGAACAAGTGGCTGTCATTAATGACCTATGATTTTCTGCACATTTTCCTTCTTAGATAGTGAATTTTTTTATTATTATTATGGGCTATACAAAAGATGAGTCCTTTTTGGTTTCTCCTAAATAGCTAGAAATTTAGTTCAGAGGTTGGTGGGTTGAACTAAGGTTGCCAAGATGCCCCTTAATACTCCTAATAAGGGAAATTAAAGTCTGAAGCTCCAAAAGCCAATATAGAACTGCTCCCATTCCCCCCTGCAGAGAGCAATCTAAATTTCCTGTCCTACGGCCTTGCTCCAAAGTGCTTATCACAGAGATGAGAAAGCAAAACGAAAAACACAAATCAACAGGTCAGGGGAGAAATCGCTAAAAAGAAAACATCAGCAGTTCCACAGGAGAGAAACATCCAAGCTGGCCATGATGGCGCACATCTTTAATTCAAGTACTCTGGGAGGCTGCAGCAGGAGGATCTCAGGTTTGAGGCCTGCCTGGGCAACCTGGTGAATTAGCAGGAATCTATCTCAAAAATGGGTGGCAGGGGGAGTGTGCTGGGAACGCTGAGAATGTAGCTCAGTGAGAAGGCTGTCACTTCAACCGCCAGCACTGCCTCCCAAAAAAGGGTGGAGAGGACTTTGTGGAGATCATAGTGGGATATGGATGGGCAGCGGGCAACTCCAATTTGTAATCTTACAAAAGTCACTTAACCTGCCCACTCCCTCAGTTTCTCTATCTATAATATGGATCTAACAATTGTATTTACTTTGTATAGTTATATAGACTAATACATTTAAAATTAGAATAATGTCTTACATGTAATTAGTATTCATTAAATGTGGGTATGATCAATAGTAATACTATCCTATGTATT